>SATY01001175.1:0-11379 GCA_004335155.1 Ascochyta viciae
ACTAGAACTTAAGGGCTCTAGTTTTCTAACTTAGAGGCAGAGTCCTTATCTAAAGATTTAAAGAATTTGTCCTTAGTGTTGTCTCTTAGGTTGTCTAAAGTAGCTATGTGTTAGTTTGTTAGTTTATTCTAAAGAACAGTTAAAGATTGTGCCTTAGGCTTTAGTAGTTCTAGGCATTAGTTGGATTTATGGCCCTTGAGTCCACAGTTAAAACAAGTAAACTTATTAGAGGATGCAGAAGTGGAGTCCTTAAAGCAATAAGAACAAGTATCCTTAGCCTTAGGAGTAGAGGTAGGTTGAGCTAGGATAGCAGTAGTAGGTAGTACTAGCAGAACGTTGCAAGTAGTCAACTAGCTGCGCAAGGCAAAGCGACTAGGCTAATTACCTACAAAATCTTAAGTTGTGGCCTTATTAGAGATAAGGGCATAGTTAGAAAAGAAGGTGCTAAGCCAATTGTAATATTCTTGCAGGCTAGAAAGAGACTTCTTATAGAGGATACTAGCTATCTGCTAGCAGCAAAAGTCTAGTAGTTTAGCCTGTAGGCGATAGTAGTGAGTTTTAGGAGACTAGCTAAGCTGCTAGGCAAAGTATTCCATCTTAGTGCAAAAGACAGAAAAAGCAATTAAGGCATTAGCAATGTCTAGTAAGGGAAAGTGAGGAAAAATAAAGGCATTAAAAGAGTGTTTAGCTGACCTAAAGGTGTTATTGTCCCTATAGACATTCTATAAGCAGTAAATGCAGTCTATAGGTTTAGAATAGAAGCAACTAAACCTAGATAGATCTTAGAGCAAGACGCGAGCAGAGTCTTAAGTGTAGATTATAAGAAAGTCTGCCTAATTGCTAAGGTGCTAGTAGTTGCGTCCGTTCACTCGCATGTAGTAAAGGCAATTAAAAAGCTATTCACTAAAGTTGTCCTTAGGGCTAGAGAAATATTAGAGTTTCTTTATAGCCTTGTCTAGCTAGTTGTTGTATTAGTCTAGGGACTGCAGGAATTAATAAGCGCTAGCTAATATAGAAGTTAATAATATAGCAGAATAGCTCCTCTATAGTGTAAAAGTTAAGGAAGTAGTCTAAGTAGCTAGCATAACCTAAAATTAGTCTATAGTAGCTAGTGCATTGTTGCATTGTTTAGATTATAAAAGAATAGTGTATAGCTAATCTAAGTTGTTAGAGCTAGCAAATAGATTCTGTTCTAGCTTAGTAGACTCTAAATAAAGAGGAATAGAGCAGCGTAAGTGCTTAAATTAAGAAGCAGGTTAATTAGAGGCTAAGTTCTTATTAGCTAAAATAGCGCCTTTAGCAACAATGTAGTTATAGGCTAAGCAGAGCTTTTAGTAATCTAGTTTAAGTTAGTTAGTCTAGGACTAGTGTGTATTAAAAATAGTCTTAAGAGAATTGTACTTAGTAACTACATAGTTATATTTGTTAACAAGTGTAGAGCAGGTGTCCTTGTACTAAGTAAGACTTGTTTTAGTTGTCTAAAGTTTAGAGGTAACGTTTAAAATCCTGTCTAATACATTATAGAGAAAGCTTATAAGAAAGGAGACAAAGATCGCTAGTTGACTATGCAAAAGACAAGAGAAGTACTAATTTAGCAAGTTGTCTAAGAGCTAATAGAGGCCTAGAGATTAAATGAACTAGGAGTGTTAAGCGAGGTCGTAATCCTCTAAGACTTGCTAGAAGAATTAGGAAGGTACTATATTAGCTTTAGCATACAAGCAAGGGAAGTTCTTAGTAAGCTTATCTAGCAAGCCTTAAGTGTTTAGCAAAGATGCGTTGTAGATAGGAACCTTAGAAGCTAGTGTGTGCATAGAGTCCTTGTAGCAGAAATTTAGCAGCTCTATAGCAGAAGCACTCTAGTGTTCTAAGATTGTAGGCTTAAATGTAGTAGACTTAGCACTCTGTGCCTCTAAACGTTAAATAGAAGGGGAGTTGTTTAGAAAGCAGAGGGTAGGTTAAAGAACTAGTATCTCTTTATTACCTAGAAACTTAGAGGAGGGTTGATTAAAGCTAGCAGAGGAAATGAGTTAGGTAGTTAAAGGAGAAAGCAGAGCACCTAGTGCCTTAAGTAGTAGTAAGGACCTAGAGAGAAGCTAAGTGAAAGAAGAGGAGATGTGCAGTAAAAGGTTAGCGAAAAAAAACCAGTGTTGGTAAAAGGGTTAAAGTGAAAGAAACTGCTGCAACTAATACTTAAGGTTGCGCAAAGAAACAAGTTAGAAGGTACTTTAAAGGAGTAGAGTAAAGCAGCGCTAGACCACTTAAAAGGCGCTAAAAAGGAGGCGCTAGACCACTTAAATAGTGCTAAAGCAGTAGGCGCTAGACCGCTCAAAAAGGCGCTAAAACTAGGTAGAACGAGGGCGCTGGACCACTTAAAAGGCGCTAAAAGAAGGACAGGCTAGTACTCTAAAGCCTATAAGGAGGTGGAACACTTAGTGTACTAAGGTTCAGCAGCTAGTTTGTACTTAAAAAAGCGCGTAGGTAAGGCTAATCTGTACTTAGAAACAGGAACTTGCTACCTACACAAGAAGGGGATAGGAACTAAGAAAAGAAGATCCAACAGCTAGGGCTATTGCTTAGTTAAGAGATAGCTTACTAAATTAGGCAAAAAATTGTGCAACCTTTAGCAATAGTAGCTAACTACTGTGCTAAACAAAGGCGGAAGCCTAAGAGAAGAGCTTAGTTTTAAGCTGTTAGGTCTGCTATTATGTAAGGCAGACTTTACAAGCACAAAAGGAAGCAATCTAGAAAGCTAATATATTTAAGAAGAAGTGAACAAAATAGCAGACAGAGAGCTACAAGAAAGCAGAGATAGCTACCTACTTATAGTAAGTAGGCCTAGGCTTCTAGGCTAGAAGTAGAAGGAGGCCTATGCGCTAAAAGTGAAGTAAAAGTCGACAGAATGGATTCTGCTAAGTTAGATAAGCACTACTAGTAGGTTGTGCTATCTAACTATAGCAGAAGTCCTAACATCTAGTAAGCTTGCTTAAAAGCAACTCTGTAATAAAATCTATTTTTGCTTCTTCTTATAGCTTGTCTAGCAGTAGTAGAGGCGTAAGCAATCTATATAGACTATATTATACTAAAATTAATCTCTTGCAGAGTACACATTCCTAGTAGTACTAGCTAACATCTTCTCTTATGTTCTTCTACTTGTATTAGCGCTAGAGCTTTTTAAGTGTCCTTCTTACACTAAAATGTCCTACAAGTAGGCTGTTATAGCACTCTTATAGTACTGCTACCTTTTCTTTAGACATAGTAAGGTGCTTTATGCCTAACTAAGCTAATGTGCCTTGTTCTAGGTTATTCTAACCTGCCTCTAGACTAGAATTATCTAACTAACCTTCTGTGTCTAGTTCTATACTAGTTTCTTCTTAAGTAGGCTAAAATTCCTTAGGAGCGCGTCTATTAGCTTCCTAGAATTCCTTTATAGCTAACTTAATTTCTAGTAACATGTCTTTGTGTTTAGCAGCTCTTGTCTACACTACTAACACGTAAGTAGTGTAGTTCTTCTTCTTTAAGAGTAGATCCTTTAGTAGTTGTACAAAAGCTTTATTATACTTCTAAAATAGTTTTTGTACTTTTCCTATGTAATCTAGCCTTTGTAATAGCTTATCTACTAGATTTATACTCCCTAGTCTGTAGTTTAGAACAAAGTTATACTAACTTAGTACTAAGTACAACCTATCCTGCTAGTAGTTTAGTACCTTAGTTTCTATAAACTACTTTAAGTTTATATAGTCTATAAGGATCTTAAAGTAGATTGCTAAGAAGTAATACTGCTAGTGCTTTACACTCTACACTATAGCTAGCAATTCTTAGTTATAGGTATTGTAGTTGTACTCTACTTAAATAAGTTTATATAAGTAGAAGTTAACTAGTCTTTATTAGTCCTTGTTGTCTAATCCTAGGCTATTCTAGCTTAACATACCTAAGATTGCACTACCTAAGGCATTAACCTCTAGTCTTGTTAGTCTCTCTCTCTTAAAGTGGGCAAGTATAGGTACCTCTAGAAACTTATTTTTTAAGTACTTTACTACCTCTTTCGCCTCTTTTAGCAAATCTAGGCGTTGACCTTCCTCCCTCTTTATAGCTAGCCTGCCCTAGGCTTACCCTAGTAACTCTTTTATTGAATATAGTTAGGAGTAGCATAATATAGCTAAACCCTGTAATAAACCTTTTATAATAGTTTATAAAACCTACAAACACACAGATGTTATGCATAGTAGCTAGTACTAGCTAGTCCTAGATTATTTCAACCTGTTTTAGGTTAATACTAACCTCTTTAGAGAATACTATATATCTAGAAAACTCTATTTATTATATATAATATTTACACTTTAAAAGCTTTATAGATAGCTTTGCTTTGTGTAATCTTGTTAGGAATTTCTTAATATATCTAACATGTTCCTCTTCTGTGTTTAAGAAGATTAGAATATTGTCTAAGTAGACAATGCATATTACATTAACTAACCCTACTAAGGCTTTGTTTATGTACGCCTAGAATTAGGCAGGTATGTTAGTAAGTCTAAATAGTATTACTATGTACTTAAAATAGCTATACCTTGTCCTAAAGGCAGTCTTTTATTTATTCTTTTTCTTAATCCTAATTCTGTAATAAGTGTCTACAATGTCTAGCTTAGTATACACCTTTGCTTAGAACAAACACTCTAGAGATTCTGTAATCAAGGGTAATAGATAGCAATTCTTTATAGTAATCTTGTTTAGGCCTTAATAATCTACATAAAGCCTTAGAGTGCTGTCCTTCTTCTTTATAAAGAGGATAGGTGTAATAGGCTAGGCCTAGGTACTAGCTCCTTAGCGTACACTGCCTTAGTAGTACTCTAGCTCGCACTCTTAGCATAGACTAGAGCCCTGCTACAGAGCTAAAATGTCTAAAACAAGGTTATAAAAACTCTATAACCTCTGCCTTAGAGGTTGTTCTCTATTAACTCTATCTTGTATTTTACTAGCAAATTTCCTTAGAGGTCAGCTCCTTACAATTAGATTTGATCACTAAACAAGAATTAATAAGTAAGACGTTTAACAACGCTGCTAGGCGTCTAGGTAAATACAGCATTAAGCTGTGCACTAGTAATAATAATTAACTAGACATTAGGACTAAATTCTAGAACCTTGCTACCTTGTTAGTACTAGAGAAGTAGTAGGATAAGCTACTTGCTTACGTACTAGAACGCCTAACTACTTATCTATTATAAGCAACCCTACCTAAGGCTGTAGTAACTATTACTAACAATAAGACCTAACCTACTATAGACCCTAACTAGGACCTATAAGAGGAAGACATAAGCAAAACTATATAAAGATTAGTTAAAGCTTAGGTCTAAGCCTACGTTGTATGTATAAGGTTACTAAACTATGTTATAATACCTCCTACCCCTGCATAAGCAATTAACAACAAGCTAAGCAAGGCTATAAAGTCACTTAACATAGGCAAGTTTAGTAGCAACTAACACACATATAGGACGTTTAAGTCCTAGATAAAGGATAAGCTAAAGTCTATAGGAGACTAAGAAGCTGTCCTAGGAGTTGCCTACATATTTAATAGGCTAGAAAGACAAGCTGCGCAGGTTAGCTTGTTTTAAAAGGATTGTAACCTAATAGGTACAACTAATTAGTTCTAGGACTTCTTAGATAAATAGTACAAAGACTCTTTGTTTAAGGAGCGTTCCTAGCAAAAGCTCTAGACTATTACTACAAAGAAGAGCAACTAGAGTGTTAAAGCTTTTAATGTAGAGTTTATCTAGCTAGCCTACAACGCTGCTAAAGAAGACAACACAAAGAATCTTAAGACTAGGTACATGTCTGCACTCTGTCTAGACCTCTAGGACAAAATAGTGTTAGTAGAAATCCTAGACAACTAGGATCTCTAGAGCCTTATAGCTAGAGTTCTAGTAGTAGAGGTTAACCTCTGTAGGTCTAAGGCACTAATAAACAGCGCCTTTAGACAACATATACAAAGGACAAATCTAGATAGTATAGACTAGAAACCTACTAAAGCCTACTCTAGGAAGATTAAGTTAGATAACTAACAGCAAGTAGGGTAGCAGACTTAAGAAGTCTTAGATTAGCAGAAGGCTGCTAACATCTATCTAAAATATAGAAAGAAGGGCTACTATGTAGATAGTTGTAAATTAGCCCTAGCTAAGAGACTAAAGAATGTCTAGGTTAAGAGCGCAATTGCTAAAGTCTTTAAGAATAATAACTTGAACAACAAAGGTTTAGAAAACTAGAAACTCCTATTTAAAGGCGTGAATAGAGGTTAGGAAGAGAGGTTGTAAAGAGAAAAGAACTATTCTAAGAGTTCTACTAATAGTAGCTAGATAGCAAGCCTATATTACTGCATGTAATAGTATAGAACAACACTATAGCACATACATTAATTAACACTAGGTGTTTAATATATAGCATAGTCTCTTCTAAGTTTATATTACAAAACAACCTCTAACACACTCTTACATATAGACAAAAGGTATTAGGCATAGCTAGGAAAGTAACCTAGGTAACTAATGTTGTAAGAATAAAGATTAATATTAATAGCTATAGAGAAACCCTCTAGGCATATATGCTAGATAGAGAAAGAGAGTATAACCTTATCTTAGAAAGACTATAGATAAACAAGAACAAAGTTACTATAGCACTAGCTAAGAAAACGTTATTTATCTACTTCTTATAGACATAAGTAAGAAGTAAGAAGAGCGTTTGTTCTAACTAATTACTTAAGCCTATTAGCCTAGAGTTGTACTAGGCGCTAAGGAAGAGGTCTAAGATAGACTAAAACATAGAACTATTCACTGCATTAATAGTAGACATTTAGAAGGCTCTAAAGAAGAAGAAGCTAACAGACTCTTAAGACCTACTTCTAAAGTTTCTAAAGGATAAGTTCAGAACATTTATAAAGGAGGAAGTAAACAAGCTAGCGCCTTACTGCAGTCCTAACATAGACTACGCAATTAAACTAGTTAAGTAAAATTGTAAAACTGTAATAGTACTATAAGGACTGCTATATAATATGTCCTGCAAAGAGCTCCTAGTGCTACAACAACAGCTTACTAGCTACTTAGACAAGGGCTTTATCTAGGTTAGTAAATCTAGTGCTTCCGCCCTAGTGTTATTTATTAAGAAACTAGGCAGAAGCCTCTAGTTTTGTGTTAATTATTAGGCACTAAACGCAATTACTAAGAAGAACTAGTACCTATTGCCTCTAATCTACAAGACTCTCTTGCAGATATTAAAGGCGTTATAGTTTACTAAGGTAGACGTTATCTAAGCTTTTTACAAGATTAGGATTGCTAAAGGAGACAAATAGAAAATAGCCTTCTAGACTAGATTTAGGCTCTACAAGTAGTTAGTAACGCTATTTAGACTAGCTAATGCCTTAAGTACGTTCTAACAGTACATTAACTAGGTCTTAAGAGAGTATCTAGACAAATAGTGCTCTGCCTATGTAGATAATATGTTAATCTACTCTAATAGTACCTAAGAAGAACACAAGGCTAAAGTTAAGGAAATTGTCTAGAAATTAAGAGCTGCAAGATTACACCTTAATATAGGGAAGAGCAAGTTCTCTGTTAAGAAAACTAAGTACTTAGGATTTATTATTAAAGCTAGTAAGGGCATCTAAATAGATCCTGTAAAAGTTGCTGCTATAAAGTTATAGGAACCCCTAAAGATAGTAAAGAGAATCTAGAGCTTTCTAGAGTTTGCAAACTTCTACTAACAGTTTATTAACTAGTTTTCTAGTATAGCAAAGCCCCTTACACGCCTAACAGGAAAAAACGCAATCTTTAAATAAAGAGAACCCTAGCAGCAAGCCTTTAATGCTATAAAGGCTGTGTTTACTAGGGAACTAGCTCTTATAAACTTTAACCTAGATCTAGAAATAGTGCTAGAGTGTAACACGTTAGAATTGTAACAAGCTACAATATATTTTGTTTAGTGTTGTAGTGTTCTAGAACTATCCTTAGTTTGTATTAGTCTTGCCTTTAGCGAAGGTGCACAAAACCTGCGCCGCACACTATCCTTAGGGGAGACAAGTATTATTCTTATTATTAAATACACCTATTGCTATCTCTCTACTATCTATTCCTAGTGTAAAGCAAGTACTATTGCCTATAACTAGAACCTCACATAATAATACTTTGTTAATCTAATAGTCTAGAGATAGTTCTAACTACTTGAATAAACAGTTAGGAGGCACTTACAAGAGAGCCCTAACTACCCTTATTTTAAACCTAGCAGGAGGAAGACACTAGTAGCATTTCCTTAGTTAATAAAGAGATTATAACCTCTATAATAAGCGCACCTCTATTGCTTAATAAGCGTATCTAAGCTGCTAAACGCTAGCGTAATAAGCTTTAAGCCTTGCAACATCTATGCTTACTTAAAGCTAAGATTTATAGTACATGCACTTTAAGCGCACGTTTAGAGCACAAGAGAAGACACCTAGCTAGAAGTACTTTAAATAGTACTTGCTAGACCTACTTTCTAACCCTATAAACTATACGCTAGAATTAGCTACAGCACATGCTTAAGCATTATAGTAGAAAGATTTATTAGTCTACACTTTTATAACCTACCTAGAAGTTCTAGAGGATTAACTTACCCTCTATAGTAAAGAGTAGAGAGTCTAACACTTATTCTCTAAGCTTAGACTAGAACTACAGAGGGCAATTACTAATTACTACTAAGTGCTAGCTATATATAAAGACTTAGTAGCGTTAGGCTCTACACTTAAGCATAACCTGCGTTGTTTATTACTAATGTATACTTCTAGCACATGCTACAAATTAACCTAGAGGCACAAAGAGCAAAGGCAAGAAGATAGTACTCCTACTAACAAGAGTCTATATAATAAGCGCATTGTTACTTGCTATAAGTGCAATAAGACTAGCTACTACGCTAATAATTGTAGAAGTAGTAACTCTAACTCTAACTCTAACTCTAACTCTAACTTTAACTCTAACTCTAACTCTAACTCCAACTCCAACCCAAACCAGATCCTAGTCCGAATCAACTAGACAGGAAAAGGCTAAGCCTTACTAGCTACCTGTAAGGAGCTGACCTCTAAGGGAATTTGCTAGTAAAATACAAGATAGATTTAATAAAGAACAACCTCTAGAGCAGAGGTTGCAGAGTTTTTATAACTCTAGTTTAGACCTTTTAGCTCTATAACAAGGCTCTAGTCTATGCTAAGAGTGTAAACTAGAGTACTACTAAGGTAGTATACGCTAAGGAACTAGCACCTAGGCCTAGCCTATTACAGTACCCCTCTACTTATTCCTTGTTTATTAGCGCGCGTCTTAGTTAAAACAACTCTATTACCTACTCTCTACTTTCCCTATTCTCTGTTGCACTACCTTCTAAGCCTACATACCTTCCTTTCAAGACCCTACTACTATCTAATTACTTAACTGCCCTGCTCTACTTGATTTTAACAATAGCGCCTTCTAAGTCGCCCTCTACTTTGCGTTCCCCCACTAAGAAGGCGCAAGGCAAGCAGGTAAGTTGCCTACTCTCCTTCTAGTCTACTTACTCACTAACTTTCTTATTTTGCTTAGGCCTACAGCGCTGCTCCTGTAGATCCTACCCCTTCTAACACTTATTTAGCTAAGAAGGCAAAGCTTACAATAGAGGATGTTGTCCTTAAGGATAATAAGATTAAGGAAGCCTTTAATAATGCTCCTATTAACGCCTAGGCTAAGGGTTAGGGTAAGTAGTCCCTGTATACTTAACACGCTAGCAGCTATAAAGATCCTAAGATCTGCATTAACTGCGCGTTAGCTAGCTAGGTCTGCAACTTTACTGCTAGTAGCTGTTCTACTAGGTGCGCTAACTGTATTCTTAGCTACACTTGCTACTATAAGGCAAGTTCCCTAGTTCTTATTGCTTAGTGTTCTTTGCTCTAGCTAATTATTTCCTAGGCCCTGCGTAAGACCTAGAAGACTCTAAACAAGTACTGCATCTTCTTGCAGTTCTCTAAGGGCAACTCTGCAAAGCTCTTAAGCGTTATTAAGCCTATTTAGGCAGACCTTAAGAAGCATAAGGACCTTCTGTGTTATACTAACCTTGCATCCTAGCTAAACGCTTGCTTGTCTGCTACTAGGTACAAGACTAAGTAGTCTAAGTACAAGACTAAGGTTAACAAGGTTAAAGCTTATCTCTCTCTTGCTATAGTCTTTGCAGAGCGCACTGCTATTACTACTAAGAAGGTAGTAGTCTAGGCTAAGACTCTAGTAAGTTTTTTCTCTCTTTTTCTTACCTATTTCTAGGGGTCTTCGCTAATTCTGTACTTAATATAGCTTGCTGTTAACTTAACACTACTTACGCACTTTATTTACTTTAAGGCTAACTTCTGCGCACGTCTTAAGATCCCTCTTACTACTAGATATAAGGACTTTGCCTAAGTGCTTATTAAGGACATTGCTAACACTGCTGTAGGTAATAAGAACAATAGTAGTAGCAGAGGTTCTGCTAAGGGTAGTACTTAGAGCTTTTCTTATCTGTAGCGTTTAGGATTTTTCTAGCTAGATAATACCTAGGCTTTAAAGCTTTTTCTTTCTCTATAATAATATAGCCCCTATCTAAGGCAGTCTATCCCTTAGGATAGGCTAATGCAATAAATAATCTCCTTAACAACTTAGTGCTCCTCCTCTTTGCTTGTCTATGTCTCCCCCTCCTGTTCCTTTCCACCCTCCCCCTTCTCTATTAGAAGTGAGAGTTAGTTCTGCCCCTCTAGGGATTCTAACTAGAATCCTAGGGGCAGGTTCCTATTCCTATCCCTCCTGTCCCTTGTTGCTAACAGCTATTTGTCTAAGGCTTCTAGGTCCTTGCAAACATCTTCCCTTTCCTATGTTTTAGCAGCATAGCCTTCCTATTGTACTAGGTATTCTTATCTCTTGCCTCTTCTTCTAGATTGTTGTTCCTTGTAGATAGAGTCAACTTTCTATTCCTTAGAGAATGTACTATTGTTGTTAGTAATAGTTAAGGGGCTAGGCTAGGGGTTATTGTTTAATTGTCTATAGAGAGGATTCTGTAGGCACAACTTAAGCTAGTTAACATAGAAAACAGGGTAGATTTTACTATTAATATCTAGTTTAATGTTGTATAGGGAGATAACTTCTACAACTATAAACTTTTAGTTTTTCTAGTCTAGCTTTCTGCTTGTTTGGCTGTTCAAGAACTGGTTCCCTAGCTTTAGCCAGACTTTGTCCCTAATTTTTAGCTAAGGGGCTTCTTTTTAGTGTATATTAGCCTATTGCTCTTGTATCTACTAGGCCTCTGCTATCTAGGCTTTAACAAAGTTAATTGTTTTAATAAACTTCTCTACTATGCTTACTGCAGCTCTAGTAGGTTCCCTTG
>SATY01001176.1:0-11374 GCA_004335155.1 Ascochyta viciae
CTAAGTAGCTAGTAAGTTGTTGTTGTAGCACTAGAAGCTCTTTATAGGACATATTGTATAGTAGTCCCTATAGTACTATTACAGGTTTACTATTCTGTTTAACTAGCTTAATTGCGTAATGTATGTTAGAACTATAGTAAGGGGCTAGCTTGTCTGCTTTCTTCTTTATAAATGTTCTAAACTTATCCTTTAGGAACTCTAAGAGAAGTTCCTAAGGATCTATCTACTCTTTCTTCTTTAGGGCCTTTTAATTGTCTACTATTAATGTAGTAAACAGTTCTATGTTTTAGTCTATTTTAGACCTCTTCTTTAGCGCCTAGTACAACTCTAGGCTAACAGGCTTAGGTAGCTAGTTAGGACAGATGCCTTCTCTGCTTCTTACTTATGTCTGTAAGGAGTAGATAAACAACGTCTTCTTAGCTAGTGCTATAGTAACTTTGTTCTTGTCTATCTATAGTCTCCTTACGATAAGGTTGTACTCTCTTTCCCTATCTAGTATATATGCCTAGAGGGTCTCTCTGTAGCTGTTAATGTTAATCTTTATTCTTACAACATTAGTTACCTAAGTTACTTTCCTAGCTATGCCTACTACCCTACGTCTATACGTAGGAGTGCGTTAGAAGTTGTTTTATAATATAAACTTAGAGGAGACTATGCTGTATATTAAGCACCTAGTATTAATTAATATATATGCTATAGTAATATCCTATACTATCACATGCAGTAATATAGGCTTGCTATCTAGCTACTATTAGTAGAACTTTTAGAACTGTTTTTTCTTTTTACAACTTCTCTCTCTAATCTCTATTTACGTCTTTAAATAGGAGTTTCTAGTTTTCTAAACCTTTGTTATTTAACTTCTTGTTTTTAGAGATTTTAGTAATTGTGCTTCTAACCTAGACACTCTTTAGTCTTCTAGCTAGGGCTAACTTACATCTGTCTATATAGTAGCTCTTCTTTCTGCATCTTAGGTAGATGTTAGCAGCCTTTTACTGCTTTATAACTTTCTAAGTTTGCTACTCTGCTTACTATTAGTTGTCTAACTTAATCTTCTTTAAGTAGATCTTAGTAGGTTTTTAGTCTATACTATCTAGGTTTGTTCTTTCTATGTGTTGTCTAAAGATGCTATTTATTAGTGCTTTAAATCTACAGAGGTTAACCTCTACTGCTAATACCCTAGCTATAAGACTCTAGAGATCCTAGTTGTCTAGAATGTCTACTAACACTATTTTGTCTTAGAGGTCTAGGCAAAGTGCAGATATATACCTAATATTAAGGTTCTTTATGTTGTTCTCCTTAGCAGCGTTGTAGGCTAGCTAGATAAACTCTGTATTAAAAGCTTTAACACTCTAGTTGCTCTTCTTTATAGTAATAGTTTAGAGCTTCTACTAAGAATGTTCCTTAAATAAAGAGTCCTTGTACTGCTTGTTTAAGAAGTTCTAAAACTAGGTAGTTGTACCTATTAGGTTATAATCCTTCTATAATAAGCTAACTTGCGCAGCTTGTCCTTCTAGCCTGTTAAACATGTAGGCAACTTCTAAGACAGCTTCTTAGTCCCCTATAGACCTTAGCTTATCTTTTATCTAGGACTTAAACGTCTTATAAGCATGTTAGTTACTACTAAACTTGCCTACGTTAGGCAGCTTTATAGTCTTGTTTAGCTTGTTGTTGCTTGTCTGTATAAAGGTAGGGCGTGTTGTAGTAGAGTTTAGTAATCCTATAGATACAACGTAAGCTTAGACCTAGGCTTTAACTAGCTGTTATATAGTTTTGCTTATGTCTTCCTTTAGTAGATCCTAGTTAGGGTCTGTAGCTAGGTAGGCCTTATTATTAGTAATAGCTACTGCAGCCTTAGGTAGGTAGTTAGGCGTTCTAGTACATAGGCTAGTAGCTTACATCGCTATTCCTCTAATACTAACAAGGTAGCGACGTTCTAGAGTTTAGTCCTAACGTCTAATCAATTGTTGTTACTAGTGCATAGCTTAATGCTGTATTTACCTAGACGCCTAGCGGTGTTGTTAAACATCTCGCGTATTGTTCCTTATGTTAGTAATTAAATCTAATTGTAAGGAGCTGATCTCTAAGGGAATTTGCTAGTTAAATACAAGATGGATTTGATAGAGAACAACCTCTAGGGCAGAGGTTGCAGAGTTTTTATAACTTTGTTTTAGATATTTTAGCTCTGTAACAGGCCTCTAGTCTATGCTAAGAGTGCGAGCTAGAGTACTGCCAAGGCAGTGTACGCTAAGGAACTACTACCTAGGCCTAGCCTATTACATTTTAGATTAAGCTTTACGCCTATTAACCTGCTAGTTATTAATCCTGTAAATCCTTATAATATGCAAAGACGCAATACGTTTATAGATTAAGAGATTAACTTTAACACTATTGCTCGCAAGTCTAGATCTGGTTATATCTAGAAGAAGGGAAATATAAGGGTTTTTTCTAAGCCTTATAAGTACTTAGTCTAGATTTCTAATTTTAAAACTAACTTATCTATAAGAACCTGTGCGCTGTTCTAGCTATTATCCTACTACATTACCTGTTGTAGATAAGAAGGCTTAAGCTGCACAAAACTTTCTTAACCTAGCTAAGAATATGCTGTCTAAGAAGATTACTAAGCCTAAAACCACACCTAAAACTAGATCTAACAAGAAGTTAAAGAATAGTCCTAGATTAGATAGCTCTATATTAGCTTTTTTATAAGCAATTCTATATGCTTAGTGTATATTAAAGAGGCTTTATAGTAATAGCAGTGTTTGTTATAATTAAGAGACTACATCCAAGAGATGTGTTAAGTGTAACACTTATACCTATACTGAGATATAAGATTATTTTTTAGATCTTATTTAATTAGAGTTAATCTAACTTAAGTAAAGACACTAGTATAGTTAAACTCTAGTCTAATTACTATGTTCTTTCTAGTAGTAATTAGGTATGTGATCCTTTCTATAGATTGATGTTGTAGAGTAAGTGTTAACTTAAATAGATAAATAAGGCTGCGTAGCTAGACAAGCGTATTAGGGATTAAGTTTCCTAGATTGCTAAGAACTACTAGGAGACTAGATTAGATTGTAAAGGACTATATGTTAGTCTATTACTAGTAGTTAATCTATCTGCTCTAACACATCCTACTTCTGCTCTAATTCCTGTAGCAACTTAACTAGTTGCTAATTAACATTAGCAAGGCGTCTATAAGCAGCTTGTTTAACATGCTAGTGTTCTAGCTCCTAGTTATTAAGCTGTAGATGCTTAACAATCCTAGTTTACCTAAGTTAGGCAACAACATCCCTAGGTTTCTTAACAGCAGTTTAAGACTATTTCTTACCAATATCCTCCTAGATATTAATAGACAGTACAAACTAGTAGATTTGTTAGTTAATCCTACAAATACAGCTATAGATTATCTTGCCCTTACTGCTAGAAGGAGGATTAGGGTAATTATTTATACTGCTAAACTAATTGTGCTTGCAGTTACAAGGAGAGATTAGGTAGATATAGCTAGTCTAGATACTCTTATTCTATAATGTTAGGTAATTATAGTTAAGGTTTGTTGAGATCTCTATCCTGCCCTCTAACTAGAGAAGAGATTTAAGCTAGGATTATCTATTATTTTAAGGATATCTTGGCTCTAGTTAATTAGCTTTAAGGCTAATAGGTATGCTAAGAGATATAGTCTATTTAAGAGGTTTAGATTAGCTTGATTATAAGATTATAATAGTTCTAGGTTCTGTTTAAAATTAGCTGTACTTGTACCTACAATTAAGCCTTCTATTCTAGTTTATTAATTAATCTTTTTGCATCTTTAAGATTTAAGAGATTCTTAAAGTAGTTTAACTCTTGTTTACTAAGTGCCTTAGTTAATGCGTTAGCTAGCATTAAGAGGTTCTAAGACAGCTAATCTTGAACAATCTGTTTAAATACTCCTGTTTTAGCTACATGTTTTAGATATCTACGTGTTAGAGTTTAGTTGTAATTCTCTTGTTTTTTCCAACTACTAGTTAGATAGTTTGTTAATTATTATACTAAAAAGTCTAAGTTTGTTCTATATCTAGCATTATTTTATTAAATAATTGCTAGATTGCTATTGTCTCTTTTGCTATATAGGATAGAGCGATTAGCTCTGCCTTTATTATAAAAGTAGTAAATATAGATTACCTAGCCGCTTTCTATAGGATTAGTTCTCTAAACAGGATAATTATGTATCTATAGAAGGATTGTTAGGTTTCTAGATTATTAGCAAATAATGTATCTCTACAGATAACAAGTTCTAGTCTAGGATAATCTCTAAATTAGATACCTTCTGTCCTTGTTCTATAGAGATATGTAATTACTTAATTAAATGCTTTATAGTAGTCCTTGCTTACATTCGTTAGGAAATAAGATAGCATTAATACTACAAAGAATATATCTAGGCAAAGCATAATAGCTGTATAGAGAGGTAATCTAATCTTCTCTTAATAAGACTTTACTTCTTATTTAGTTGCTTCTCTAGGGTGCTTAATTAGCTTAGCTGTAGATAGGGGAGTTTCTAGAAACAATCCCTTATCTAGATTAAACTTCTTAGCTATCTCATTAATATACGTATTATAAAGTAATGTAATTAACCTCACTTCTCTATTTTAGATTACCTTAATCCCTAGGAACTACTGCACATCTCCTTAATCTTAGATTTTATACTTTAATGTAACTTTGCTTTAAAGGTCTTATGCTTCTTGCTTATAGTCTTTATAGTAAAGCAAAAGTATATTATTAATATAAAACAGTACTAGGATAGTACAATCTAGATTAAAGAATAGGCAAAGTTAGTCTTTAGAGCATAGAAGTTTAATTAACTAAAGAGTGCTTAAGAACTCTTTGTACTAGAGAAGTAGAGATTCTCTTAATCTATAGAGTGCTCTATTAAGTAGAACACATAGTCTAGCTTCTTTAAATCTGTTTAGGAGATTGTAGATTACTACATTGTCTTTTATAATAAGTGCATTTAAGAATGCTCTAACTACGTTGTGTTGTTTAATTTCTAGATTAAACTAAGCTGCAATAGCTATAACTGCTCTAAATAATTCAGCAGCTAGTGTAGCTGTATATATTAATGTAAGAGTATTAATCTCTTGCAGATCTCCTCTAACTGAAAGTCTAGCTTTGCATTTAATAAAGAAGCTGTTTTAATTAAATTTATAGGTCTAAACCTACTTTAGTAGTAGTAGTTAATCTATAGAATCTGATTTAGGGATTTCTATCTATGTTACCTTTTGTCTTAATTGATTTATCTCTTTCCTAGAAGCGTTCCTAAAAGGTAGCTTAAGTAGGTGTTGCATTAATTGTTTCTATATTTTTAGTAGTAGTGGTAGATTGTCCCTGTTTATCTTTTAATCAAGTAATACTGTTACTTAGTTATATTAGATTGCTGCTATAACTACTAAGTTTATAGTCTTATAACTTAATTGTTCTTTCTAGGCTTAGGTAACACTAGGTAAGAGAGTATTTGTAAAATCCAACTACTAATTATTTTTAGTAATACAAGCGATTAAAGTGTTAACACTCTTAGATTTAGATCTACCTTCCTTCTAGTTGCTAGGTTTTTGCCTTAGCTCTCTATATAGGATATAGACTCTTAGGTCTGTTTTAGATAGTAATTCTTGTTGTCTTTAACTTGATTGAATGTAAGTTGTTGTATCTACAGCTTTGCTTAGCTGTGCAGAAGCAGCTTAGCAGACTTAAGAAGCTAGGGTAATTAATCTTAATTAATTACTTAGGCAGGATAATTTAGCTACTATAAGAGTGTATACTCTCTGTTAATTAACAGCTCTATAACAATTAGTAAGGTTGTTCTATTAGATTTCTCCGCAGTTTCTATTACCACCTAAACCTTAATTAATTAGCTTAGGAGTGGCTTCTAGAGTAAATAATCTAGTTATTTCTAGTTAATTAGTATAGATTCTTAGGTGATTACTAGCCTTGTTTTCTTTCTATACTGCTTCTATGCTCTAATTCTCTAAATTACTAGGCAGGCTAGCCGCAATGTCTATTAATCTAGATACTATACTCTCTACATTTCTGTTAGAGTCTAAACTAGACTAGATATCTATTTGTTTAGGTATAATTAACTCTTAACCTAGATCTTAGATTTCTCTATTATAAAGGATCTCTACTAACTTAGTAGCTTAATTAATCTCTATCTTTTTATCTAGAGTGCCTTTATAAAAGGTCTTTTTATTAATTATACTGTCTCTAGTTGTAATAACTTAATTAAGTGTAGGTACCTATATTTAGTATATATTAGATGCAACGTATCTAACTAAATAACTAATGTAACCCCTTAGGTTAACTTTAAATCCTTGTTAATCTCTACTAGCTAATTAATTTTTATTAAGCGGATAGGCTCTGCATCTATAGGCATATATCCCGCTCTAATCTAGTTGTAGATTAGCAGTTCTATGCCTAATCTCTGCTGGCTTAAACTATCTAAAGTATTGTTAAAACTAACTATCTAGTGCCTTATTTAGTGATTAATAGTTTTTAGCAGAGGATAGACTTATACTATGCAAGTAAGCTACTACACTTATTATCTCTAGCTAGAGTTAAGCAGGCAGATTAGCTCCTAACCTTATTTTAATTAATTTAGTTATTAATTCTTGCCCTACTCTCTCTGCTAATCTATTTAGTTTGTAAGTGTAGAGAGGAGAGGTTACTATTATAATCTCTTGTTTGTGTGCCTATTCTTTGTATCTAGATCTACCTCTCTAGAGTCTAGTAGCTAAATTGTTATCCTAATAGATTTTAACTATATCTAACTTATATTTCTGCTTCACCTATTTAGTAAATCCTGTAATAATCCTTATTATCTTACTAAGAGGTTTGGATTAGAGATTGTTGTTAAACAGCTTTCTAGAGTAATCTACTTTAATTACTAGTGCCTATTCTTTATCAAGCCTTCTAATTGGCATATTAAATAGATCCAAGGATATATAATAGAAAGAACGTAGTAATCCTTCTCTTAGTCTACAAGAGATTACCTAATAGGTGTGTATAGTTAAGCATTGCTTATAATCTATCCTCTTTATTCCTTCTATCTAAACATTTTAAGCAGATTAAACTAGGTTTTAGAGAGCTTTAAATCCTAGGTATCTAGATTGTGAATGCTATAGTTGCTCTATACTAGATTAGGTTTAATTAACTATCGATGATTTTATAGCTTAGATAGTAGAAAGCAGAGAATAATAACTAATCTTGTTATATTTAATAAAGACAAGGTTATAAGCAGAGTATAGGGTAGCTATAATTACGTAGTCCTTAAGTAATCTATATCTAAGAGTGTTGTTAAGTTCTATGTACTAGAGTCCAACCTTCTTAAGCTTAGCTTTAGATACAATGTTGACATAGAATCTATTAACTACCTTAATGTCTTTAAGCAATAGATCCTTAGTTTTTGTCCCTTTTCTCTATTAAGGAAAGCTTTAATTAATCAATCTCCCTTTCCTAAGACAGGGAGTAACTAAGTACCAGCATTAACAATCTCTCCTAGATCAGCTCTCTTAAATGTACTATTAACTAGAAGTTTCTGATTATTAACAAGGTGTACTGCTCTACCTCTATCAAAGATAGTACTTATTAACAATAAATAAGCAGAGTAAGCAGTACTATAAACTCCTTCTTAATTAGTAATAAGGTCTAATAGGTTAATAAGAGCTGCTGCTATTAATCCTAGAAATTTGTTAGCACTAGTGTTAGTAGATCTAGCTGATCTAGAGAATCTAGAGGTTCTAGAAGTTGTAGAAGCTCTAGAAATCTATCTAGATTGCTTAACTTGTTTTCTCAGATTGTTCTGCTCTTGTTTAGCGTAATTTTCTTTAATCTTAGATTTAGCTGTCTTAGTAACGTACTCTACGGGCGAGTTGGCTACATAGGCGAGTTAGCTACTCTGCTAAGACTACACTAAACCTCTACCCTATTATAGCTTGCATTGGCCTACGTTAGCCTTTTATACAGTAGTACAGCATATAATATTATTTAGTAACACCTTTTATAGGCTTTTTATATGTGTGCAATGTATGCTCTATATTATAGCACTTTTCACAGCGTCTTTAGGTTGCCTTACTTCCTTTAACACATACTTACTTCTTTGCCTTCTTTCTATTACTACGCGCTTCAAACTTAGTTAGAGTAGTTAATTAAAGGCCTTCCTTAGCTGTTAGGACTTTCTCTTGCTATAACTACTTTTTTTTATGCAATTTATGTTGGGTAGCAGCCTTATTTGCTGCTTAAAGCCTAGTAATTCCCTTTTAAGCTAACACTAGCTCATGCGCTACTATAGCTGCGCCTTTAGCAAGCTTTTTAAAGGCCTTAACTATTGAAGTTAGTAGGCTGCTTACATGCCTTTAAATCCTCTCTTAAATTGGCGTTGATTGCAACTCTATTTGTAAGACATTGCTAGGAGTTTAGAACTGCTAGGGCTTATCTTTTACAGTAGGCAGTAGTAGAGTACGTAGGTAGACATTAAAGCCTATTATAACCTATTCCAGCTTAAAGAGAACTTGTCTAGCGCCTTAGATCCCTCCTTAGATATTACTAAAAGAGAATAACTCCTTATAGGCGCCTACAAAGCATAGTAGAAACTTAGTTTTAGTAATATAAGTAATGTAGTTATGTATAAGATTCTTAGCTTAGCGCCTATACGCCTTCTTTAGAGGGACAAAATAACCTACATCTAGTAGTTATAAGAGGTGTAATAAGTGTAGAAGTATATAGAGTGTAATAATATTTACTTCCTTATAGTATTGTTAGAAGTTAAGGGAGTTATAGCTCTTATAGCTATTAATAAGAAGTAGCTAGTATGCTTCCTAGGTGCGTGTCTTTATATAGACATTAAAGTGCTTTAACTAGTCTAGACTAAGCTTATTAGTAGTCTATTTGTTCTTAAAGACTTGAATAACCTAGTTGCAGAGCAGATTAGGCTCTTTGTACTAGGCAAAGAAGTAGTTGCAGTCTTTAAAGATAGTAAAGGGTAGAATAGCCTATCCTATGCTATTAATGCCTTGTATAACTATTGTCTACTTCTAGTTATTCTACTGCACTGCATTAAGTTGTCCTTAACACTCTAAGCCTGTAACAACTGCTTTTGTTAATATCTAGCCCATTACAAAGCCTGTCTTATTAAAGTTGTATTTGTTATTATTCTAGATGCTATACTTAGCTTTAACATTTGCTATAAGCCTAAACTAGTTCCTAATAATCTCTAGATCCTTACAGAGAGCTCTTTTATAGTTATACTTATAATTAACCTTTTCTTTAAGGTTAGAGCAGCGCTTAACAAATGTATTAGGCTAGTTTATGCTAATATAGCCTATATTGCGCTTAGCATATAAAGAATTAGCTATATTAGCTATAGTAGCTAGCTAAGAGGCAAATCCTTGTGCGTCTAGCTTAAAGATGTACTTAGCAATTGTATTCTCCTTAGTCTAATCTATATTCTATTAATTTAGTATATAATTAGCTTTTGTAGGTTGTTTTATATATTAATTATAGAGTGTACTACAAGGCGTGTTGTATATAGCTATAGCGCGTTATATAGTAAGTTTTATGTCTTGTTTAAGAGCTTAGAGCGTAAGCTGTATTACAGCCTCTTTTAAGAGCTTAGATTTATATTGTTATTAAGTTATTGCGTTATAAGGTAGAATGTTAGTATAGTCTTAGCAGAGTAGCTAACTTGCCTATGTAGCTAACTCGCCTGTAAAGTACGTTAAGGGTTATCTTTAGTCTGTCTAATACTATTAATCTATTAATTGCAACTTAGAGCCTATTATAAGCAATTAAAAGCTAGTAGTACATTCTACCTAGTTAGTAAGAATACTTGTGCCTTAGGGCACCTAATCTCTTTTTGTTCTGCTAGTTTCTAAATGATCTGCTAAAGGTTGTGTACACTTATAATTCCTTTCCTTTTAGTTAACTAATTGCTTGTTTCTAAAGTATAAAGGAGAGAACCTTTACAACTTTATCTATAGTTAGAGTAGTCTTATCTAGAGCTAAATTTTTTATACTTAATTATTTTATAGATTAGAACTATTTAGAAGCTAACTTTACTAATACTAAATCTAGAAAGTTAGTAATTACTAGTTGTCTGCTAATATCTAGAATAGAGTAAGTGTTAGCCTTTCTATAAAGAATTTGCTATTAATTAATTTACTTATCTAGAGTTATCTAGCATAATCTAGCTTTCTCTAGGTAAGCTTAATACTGTTGTCTTAGAAGGTTGCTAGTGTTATTCTTAGTTAGAGCAAGGTTGTTCTTTAGTAATTAAACAAGTGCTTAACAGGTAACTTTCTCATTATTAAGTAATTTAAGAGTAATTAAGGCTAGGAGGTCTAGGGATACTATTTTGTTAATCTAATCCTAAATGTTAGTAAGCTTAGCTACTTTCCTTGTCTATCTAGCTGTTTTAATCTTGTATTTTTAAACTTCTTCTAGATGCTCTATAACTAGCAGTTTGTAGGTTTCTTTTATAGCTTTAAAAGCTAAGTTAGTAACTACTTTAGTTTGCACTAGTTTCTTTAGATAAGAAGAATAGACTAGCTTCTACTTATCTATTAGATCTATGTTACCTGTATCTAGATTAATTTAATCCTAGATAGCCTTATCTTAGGCGTAAAACTCTAGCTAAGTGTACTAGTTTAGCTAGTGTAATCTAGATTTAAGCAGGATCTGCCTAGTACTAATTTTTTCTTTAGTCTCTATAGTAGTAGGTTTAGTTTATAGTAATAAGGTTTTGTTGCAACGCTACTAAACGCTAGATCCACTTACTAGAAGCTCGGCTTACCTAGATCCACTCTAACTAAGGTTAGGCTAACTTACTAATAGATTTAAATCTCTCCTCGCTTATGCTATGTATACAACAGGTAGATCACCCATATTAGGTATCCTAAGCAATTAGCTAATAGGAGCACAGGACGCTCAATAAAGCATATAAATAGTAACCTAAGTAGACACCTATATATAAATTAATAATCTATCTCCTAGTTATTCCTAAGCTTGTTATCTAACAATAGTTATAAGCCTAGCTTTTTAAGACTAGGACAATCTCCCCCTACGTACTTAGCTAGGATAACACTACTTAGTAACCACTCCTCTTATATCTTTATATACCTAATTAATCCACGTAATAACTAACGCCCTAATCCTAAAGGGAGCTTATATACTCACTAATTAATCCTAATAGCTAGGATGGTACATCTAACTCAAATTCCATGCTATGAGCAAAGGAATATAGGAGCAGATTAACCTATTAGCTAAAGACGCAATACTAATACACAAATCTAAGCCCTAGCAGCTAGAGCCACCTAGCTTAATAACCTTAGATAATGCTAAGCTATACAAGATA
>SATY01001177.1:0-11350 GCA_004335155.1 Ascochyta viciae
GCCGTGTGTGACGTGACGTGACGTGACGCAGCAACGGACCACACCCAGCGCATGTACCTTCCCAAGGAAACCTCGCCCTTTGGCTCGTCGCCTTTCCAGAACAGCCCACGTCTGTTCTGGAAGGAGCAGACGACGTCTCCGCGCGACCGCTTTGAGAACTCGGAGAACAGCTTCAACGAGGACTCCCAACAGCCTTTATCGCCCAAGCGCAGTTCCATTGAGAACCTCAAGAAGCAGTCGCGCGTCAAGAACAGCAGCATCTTCGCCCGCGAGCAGATGCACGCCTACGACCCCACATCCGTCCAGCCCTTGGACCGTCCGCTGGCTGCTGGCCGGCCGCTGAGTACTTCGGTCCAGGGCAACGCCTTCGCTGGCGCTGGTCTCAACGGCCTGCGCCAGCACGACCCCTCCCCAGAGAAGAGCCACCGTCGCGGCGAGAGCTTGACCCAGGCCCCCGCCCTCAGCTCCATCAACACATCGCCAGCCAGGCTCCCCACACAGGCCACCTTTGGCTCGCCCTTCTCTTCCCCCACAAAGGACCGTCCCTCGTCGTCTGCCGGCCGCGCTTCCCCCACCAAGTCGTCGCTCGTCAACAACGGCCGCTTCAACTCGCCCCAGTACAACCCGGATTCGAGCGTGGTATCCGACGACGACGACGTGAAGCACCAGACACCGCGCGCACTGCGCCGGCATGCTAAGAGTGTGACCTTTGACGCCGCTCCCCCCACCATCACAGAGTACGAGCTGGTCACACCCGACCCTTCAGCTGCCTCCGGCTCGCGAGACGGCAGCTACGACGAGACAGACGACGAGGAAGAGATGAGCTTCGACCAGGACGACAGCTTCGACGCCTCGCTCGAAGACACGGAAAAAACGCCCGTCGTGCTTCCCGAGGACTGGCGTCACGTGAGCCCGGACAACGCCAACACGTCGTTGACCGACCTCTACGACGACGTCTTGGATCAGCGCGAATCCAGCCCCATGGCCGCCGCGCAGCCCAACGGCGCCACCAACCACTCGCGGCAGGGCTCACAGCACTCGGACGGTTCGCCGCGCCCGCTCCCACCTCTTCCTGGCATGAACCTGAACCGCCCAGGCTCGAGCAGCGGCGAGACGTCGAGGTCGTTGCCCCAGCTGCCTCCTGTTCCGGGCTTTTCCAAGGCCGACCTCCTCAGCAGGCGCGAAAGCTCCATGTCCTTGCAAGACAGGCTTCGTCTGATGAACTTTGACGGCGATCGTGACGCTGCCACGCCTACCCAAGAGAGCCACGACAAGACGACCGAGGGCGAGGTAGCAGTCTGTGTGGACGAGGTCGACGACGACGACGCATCGGTACTCACCGCCGACAACGAGCAAGATCCATCGATCCCGCGCATCTCACGCGAGTCCATTCTGCGCAGGGTAAAGAGCCAGAACTTTGACGACCAGGAGGAGAGCTACGCCTACGACGCCGAGTCGAGCCCTGAGCGCAGCTACGGCCACCTGGCCGACCTCGATCCTGACGTTCCCATTCCTTCCCGCGAATGCTCGTCCAATTTCGATGACACAGCACACCAGCCTCAGACGGTCCTCGAGTCCGAGGCCGATAGTGTTCTCGACGCCTATCAGGACGTAGACGGCTCGGCCCTCTCTCAGATCGACAACTACGATGGTGAGCAGTCCGATCGCGAGGGCTCAGAAGACTCGCAGAGCTCCGTCATTCGTCATCCCGTCAAGGAGGACACAGAAGACGCCGAGTCGGGGGAAGAGGACGTCAGCATCAGCCAGTACTCTTCTCAGCCAGACGAGCAGCCAGACGAGGAGCCTGTTCAGCAAGCCGCAGAGCAACCGGCGGAGCACACCGAGGAGCATCCCGAGGAGCAGCCGACATCCCAGAGCACCATCGACAGCTCTGGGCCACCAACACCTGTCGTCACCCCCGAATCCCCATCAGCCGCTGAAAAGAAGGCTCGCCAGGACGAAGTCTTTGCCAACTTTGACCGCGAGCAGTCGATGGATCTGAGCCTCGACCCTCTCAAGTCATCCTTCGCTACCGCACTAAGCCCTCTGGACACGGCCCCGAAGATGGAGGCTATGCGCGACTTCCTACAACGTCCTGCCACGCCTGATGCGGATGAGGAAGGCGCCGAGGAAGACTACGCAACGTCCAACGAGGCTGGCAGCCCAGGCTCTGTCGTGGGAACCCCCGTCGTCATCTCGCCGCCTGAGGTGGACTCTGACGTCGAGGTGCCCCAGCGCGAGGCGACTATCCGCGGCACTGGCGGCCACAAGCTGAGGACCCGTCCGTCCCTCATTCCTGACGAGGTGGACATGGCAGCTACCCGCCGTCAAGTCAGCGGTACGTACCCTCCACCAGTCCCGGAGAGGAGTCCAAAGCGTCAGTCTCTCAACTTCGAGATCGGCCATGTAGATGAGGACTCTTCCCAGCTCAGCCTTGCCACCATGGAGAGACGCATGCTTGATCTGAACCTGGGTGACGACAACAACGATCTCAGCTTCGGCCTCGATAACGAGTTCGACAAGATCATCGAGTCTCAAAAGGTAGACCTCCTTTTTCCTTTACCTTCTTTCGCTCCATTCCCGACGTCTGCAGCTGCACAACCTCCAGCCACTCACACGTCAGGGGAAGGGTTTGTCCATATGCACAGCCCCGCTAACCACTTTGCGCCCGAACAGAAGGGTTACCTCATGCGAGAAAACACAAAGGTCGTCGTTGCCAGCAGCCGTCAGTTCAGCGACGAGGCGCGTGCCGCAGAAACGGCTGCCACGTCCGACCCTACCACTGGTGAGAAGCTTGCAAAAGCTCCCACTCGCAAGGCCAGCTACGAGCGCAAGAAAGCCTGGACGACGGAGCCGTGGAACGGCAAGGCCCGCCGCAGGAGCCTCCGAACTGCATCGGGAGCTCGCAAGGCCCGCACATCCGGCGTCGCACCTCCTCTTCCGGGGCAGGAATCCGCTGTCGCTGGTCTGGATGCTGTTACTGAACAAGGTGATGATGAGTTCGAGGATGGCGAGGAGCGCGGTCGTGTTTTCGTCAAGGTGATTGGTGTCAAGGATCTCGACCTGCCGTTGCCGAAGAGTATGTGTACCGAAGCCAACCACTAATGCAACGCTAACACCATGCAGCTGAACGCACATGGTTCCAACTGACGCTAGACAACGGCCTGCACTGTGTCACGACATCGTGGCTGGAGCTGGGTCACTCTGCTCCGATCGGGCAAGAATTCGAACTCGTCGTTCTTGACGATCTCGAGTTCCAGCTTACCCTGCAGACCAAGCTTGAGCCTCCCGCACGCCAACCAGAGGTGTTTACCGCCGCACCTCCACGAGCTATCACTAAAAAGTCGTCGGGCTCCACCTTCCGCAACCTGCTCTCGTCTCCCAAAAAGCGCAAGGAGCAAGAGCGCCGCGCACAGGAGGAGGCCGACCGTCTTGCCCTTCAACAGCAGCAAGATGCACAGGCTGCCGCCAAGCGCAACCAGAAGGCGACCGCTTGGGACCTCCTTCACGACCTGGTTGGCCAGGATGGTTCATTTGCGCGCGCCTATGTCTGCCTGAGCAACCACGAGAGCCAAGCCTACGGACGTCCTCTGACTGTCGACATCCCCTGCTTCAACGAGTGGGCTGTCGATGACAGCGGCGTCAGCAGTGTCAAGAGCAAGCGCGGTGGTGTCGTTCGCCGACCGCCTTACCGCGTCGGCAAGCTTACCGTCCAGCTTCTGTACGTGCCCAAGCCGAAGAATGCGACCGACGACGACATGCCCAAGAGCATGAACGCCTGCATTCGGGAGCTCAAGGAGGCTGAGGAGGTCAAGGACAAGACTTGGGAGGGATTCCTGAGCCAGCAAGGCGGAGACTGCCCGGTAGGTACCTGAACACCTCACAAAATGGTTAATACTAACATCACCCAGTACTGGCGTCGTCGCTTCTTCCGCCTGAACGGCACGGTTCTGACAGCTTTCCACGAGACGACGCTGCAGCGTCGTGCCACCATCAACCTCGCAAAGGCGACGAAGCTGCTCGACGACAAGAGCGCTCTCAAGCAGCCGTCCGCCACCAAGTCTGGCGGCCGCCGCAAGTCGGCATTCGCTGAAGACGAGGAGGGCTACATGTTCGTCGAAGAAGGCTTCCGCATCCGCTTTGCCAACGGCGAGGTGATCGACTTCTACGCGGACAACCGCGAGAAGAAGGAGGAATGGATGAAGGTTCTCTCTGAGTGCGTTGGTAAAGACATCGCCTCTGGCAAGGCCTGGACCCACATGGTGCTTGAGAAGGAGCGCAAAGACAACGCGCAGAAGCCCAAGTCTCAGAGTGGAGCGCCTACCCCCGGTGGAAACGCAACCCGTCGGCCTTCTCACACCCGCACTCAGTCGCACGAGGTCTACAGCAAGTCGACCCCGTCCAGCCCCGTCAAGCCAGCACACGCGCGCACACAATCGTTCGCGCCCACACCACCACCCAAGGAGCGCGACCCCCGCATGGCGCCTGCGCCGGCACCGCGCCCGAGGCCGCAAACGCAGATGCAGCCTGACACGGGTAGCAAGGGGCGCAGAGACCAGGTTCGATCGATGATCTTCTAAGCACATCGATAGCTATCGTTGGATATTCACTTACATGCTTCTTCGCTTCGATGTAGGTTCTACAGAAACTCCGGTTGCGGTTTTTGCGGCGGCGACGGCGACGCAGTGCTGTGCACTCGACCGACCGGCCCGCCCACTTGGAGTCGACTACACACACTTCCGGCTCGCGTCATCTCTTTGGATCGAGGCCATAAAAGAGGATAGGGTTCTTTCTACTTGTCATTATTGTTCTGTCCACTTTCTTACTGTCACATGTTTGGATCGGCTTGTCTGTTTGGCGTCGGGCGTTGGGGTAGTTTCGGCTCGGGCGGAATGCATCAGCGATGCCACGACGGTATACATCTCTGTGTAATGATTTTGATTGCAGACGACGTAACGAGTCAGAGGAATACACATGACTTTACCACACCTGCTTGTTCTTCGTTTGCGTGATGATCCGTTGTTGATTCTTATTTGTGTTGTTACTCGTGTTGTTACTCGTGTTGTTACTCATGTTGTTACTCGTGTTCTCACTCGCGTTTGTGTGGTACCCGTAGTAGCAATCCAACCAGTACCCAAAAAACCATCTTCCATTTCCACTCCTACAACATCATCTGCATTCTGATCAAGGTGTCGTTGCCTATAACGCTCTTAATCCTGCTGAGATAATAAGTTCGCAATGGAATTACAACTGTGTAGTAGCCGTTTAGCTTCTTCTACTAAGAGGTGTTGGTAACGTACTCCACGGGTGAGCGGATCAAACGGGTGAGCGGATCACTCTGCCAAGACCACACCAAACCTCTACCCCATTATAGCTTGCATTAGCCTACTTTAGCCTTGTATACAGTAGTGCAGTATATAATATTATTTAGAAACATCTTTTGTAGCCTTTTTATATATATATAAGTTATATCTAATATTATAACATACTCTACAGTTAAGCAGATTACACAATTAAGCAGATTACTCTGCTAAGACTACACTAAACCTCTACCCTACTACACAATGCCTTAACAACAACACTAATCTACGCCCTTAAGAGAAGCTGTAATACAGCTTACGCTTTAGGCTATCTAACAAGACGCGACGCTTATACTGCAACACGCTGCAGCTATATATAACGCACCTTACAGCATACTATACGCTTAATATATAGAATAACCTGCATAAGCTAATTATACCCTAAATTAACAGAATATAGATTAGACTAAGGAGAACATAATTGCTAAGTACATCCTTAAGCTAGACGCACAAGGATTTGCCTCTTAGCTAGCTACTATAGCTAATATAGCTAATTCTTTGCGTGCTAAGCGCAATATAGGCTATGTTAGCATAAACTAGCCTAATATGTTTATTAAGAGCTGCTCTAACCTTAAAGTAAAGTTTAATTGCAAGTATAACTATAAGAGAGCCCTCTGTAAGGATCTAGAGATTATTAAGAGCTAGTTTAGGCTTGTAGCAAATGTTAAAGCTAAGTATAGTATCTAGAATAATAACATATACAACTTTAATAAGACAGGCTTTATAATAGGCTAGATATCAACAGGAGTAGTTGTTATAGGCTTAGAGTGTTAAGGACAACTAAAGGCAGTGCAGTAGGGCAACTAGGAGTAGACAATAGTTATATAAGGCATTAATAGCATAGGATAGGCTATTCTATTCTTTATTATCTTTAAAGGCTGCAACTACCTCTCTACCTAGTACAAAGAGCCTAATCTGCTCTACAACTAGGTTATTAGAGTCTCTAAGAACAGATAGACTACTAACAAGCTTAGTCTAGACTAGTTAAAGCACTTTAATGCCTATACAAAGACACGCACCTAAGAAGTGCACTAGCTACTTCTTATTAATAGCTATAAGAGCTACAACTCTCTTAACTTCTAACAATACTATAAGGAAGCAAATATTATTACACTATGTATGCTTCTACACTTATTACACCTCTTATAGCTACTAGATGTAGGCTGTTTTGCCCCTTTAAAGAAGGCGTATAGGCGCTAAGCTAAAGATCTTATGTACAACTATATTACTTATATTACTAAAACTAAGTTCCTACTATGCTTTATAGGCCCCTACAAAGAGACATTTACTTCTAGCAATATCTAAGGAGGCTTCTAAGGCGCTAGAATAGTCCCCTTTAACCTAGAATAGGTTATAATAGGTCTTAATGTCTGCCTACGTACCCTACTGCTACCTACTATAGAAGATAAGCCCTAGCAGTCCTAAACCTTAAGCACTACCCTGCAATTAGGGTCACAATTAATGCTAGTTTAAGAGAAGATTTAAAGGCATGCAAGCAGCTCACTAACTTTAATAGTTAAGGCCTTTAAAAAGCTTACTAAAGGCGCAGCTATAGTAGCGCACAAGCTAGTATTAGCTTAAAAGGAGATTACTAGGCTTTAAGCAGCAAATAAGGCTGCTACGCAATATAAATTGCATAAAAGAAAGTAGTTATAGCAAGAGAGAGTCCTAACAGCTAAGGAAGGCCTTTAATTAACTACTCTAACTAAGTTTGGGGCGCGTAGTGATAGTAAGAAGGCAAGAAAGCAAGTACGTGTTAAAGGAGGTAAGGCAACCTAAAGACACTATAAAAAGTCCTATAATATAGGGCATAACTTGCGCATGTGTAAAAAGCCTATAAAAGGTGTTACTAAATAATATTATATGCTGTACTACTGTATAAAAGGCCAACGTAGGCTAATGTAAGCTATAATAGAGTAGAGGTTTAGTGTAGTCTTAGTAGAGTAATCTGCTTAATTGTGTAATCTACTTAACTGTAGAGTACATTAGCACTTTATATAGCATCTTTAGGTTACTTTTTCTCTTTTAGTATGCACTTGCTTCTTTGCCTTCTTACTATTACCATGCGCCCTAAACTTAGTTAGAGTAGTTAATTAAAGGCCTTTCTTAGCTGTTAGAACCCTATCCTCTTATAACTACTTTCTTTTATTTAATTTGTGTTATGTAGCAGCCTTATTTGCTATTTAAAGCCTAGTAATCTCTTTTTTAGCTAACACTAGCTTATGCGCAACAATAGCTACGCCTTTAGTAAGCTTTTTAAAGGCCTTAACTATTAAAGTTAGTAAGCTGCTTGCATGCCTTTAAATCCTCTCTTAAACTAGTGTTAATTGCGACCCTAATTGCAAGGTATTACTTAGAGTTTAAGACTGCTAAAGAGCATCTTTAATAAGAAGTAGTAGTAGAGTATATAAGTAGACATTAAGACCTATTATAACCTATTCTAGGTTAAGAGGACTAATCTAGCGCCTTAAAAGCCCCCTTAGATATTACTAGAAGTTAACGTCTCCTTATAGGCGCCTATAAAGCATAGTAAGAACTTAGTTTTAGTAATATAAGTAATATAGTTGCGTATAAGATTCTTAGCTTAGCGCCTATACGCCTTCTTTAAAGAAGTAAAACAACCTATATTAAGTAGTTATAAGAAGTGAAATAAGTGTAGAAGTATATATAGTGTAACAATATTTGCTTCCTTATAGTATTATTAGAAGTTAAGGAAGTTGTAGCTCTTATAGCTATTAATAAAGAGTAGCTAGTATACTCTTTAGGTGTGTATCTTTGTATAGACATTAAAGTGCTTTAACTAGTCTAGACTAAGCTTATTAGTAGTCTATTTGTTCTTAGAGACTCTAATAACCTAATTATAGAGCAGATTGTCCTCTTTATACTAGGCAAAGAGGTAGTTGCAGCCTTTAAAGATAATAAAGAGTAGAATAGCCTACTCTATACTATTAATACTCTATATAACTATTATCTACTTATAGTTGCCCTACTGCACTGCCTTTAGCTATCCTTAATACGCTAAGCCTGTAACAACTACTCTTGTTAATATCTAGCCTATTATAAAGCCTATCTTATTAAAGTTATAAGTGTTGTTATTCTAGATGCTATACTTAGCCCTAACATTTGCTATAAGCTTAAACTAGCCTTATATAATCTCTAGATTCTTATAGAAGGCTTTCTTATAGTTATACTTATAATTAAACTACACTTTAAGGTTAGAGTAGCGCTTAACAAACATACTAGGCTAGTTTAGGCTAACTTAGCTTATATTATACTTTTTCTACAAGGAATTAGCTATATTAGCTACAGCAGCTAGCTAAGGGGCAAATCTTTAGGCATCTAGCTTAAGAATGTGCTTAGCAATTACATCCTCTTTAGTCTAATCTATATTTTTTAATTTTAGCGTGTAATAAGCTTGTGTAGGTTGTTCTATATATTAGTTATATAGTGTGTTGTAAGGTGTGTTATATATAGCTGCAGCGCGTTGCAATATAAGTGTTACATCTTATTTAATTACCTAGAGCATAAGCTGTATTATAGCTTCTTTTAAGGGCTTAGATTTATGTTATCGTTAAGGCATTGTGTAGTAGAGTAGAAGTTTAGTATAGTCTTAGCATTATAAACAACTTACTTGTATAAACAACTTACTTGTAGAGTACGTTATATTTAAGTAAGTAGAGAAAAGAGCTAGAATTGTTTTAGTTACTGTGTTTTGTTTTGTACTTTTATTTGTTACATATTGTTATAGTAGTTAAAGAGTGTTTTTAAGTTTATAGAAAGTAGATGCATATTCTACTTAGTTAGGTAGGCTACTAGAGTTTAATACTAAGTTGAGATTTAAGTTATACTTTTCTTATGTTATACTCTATAGTATTTAGAGTACGTAAAGTAGGTAAAGTTATTAAAGTTGTTAAAGTAGTTAGGATTATTAATTCTTTCTATTTTTTTTTGAGCAGAGAGGTTGGTTTAGACGTGTTGGTTTGACGTTACATGCATTGCATGTATCACACAACATCGCATCACACAACATCACACAACATCACACAACATCTTAGTCTATCACATCCATCACACTACGTCTTGTTCTATCACAGTCTACTTCTGTTCTTGTTTCAATCTTTTTCTTGTTTCACTGCGACTCTGGTTTCACACTCGTGTATCTTATCTCGTCTACATTGTCTCAACAACGAACACGCGGGGAGAAGGTGAAGTAAGAAGAGGGGGATACATCGAGAGAAGAAGAAGGGAAAACGCGAAATAATAATGGGCAACACGCCCTCCACTCCCCCGCCTCTCGTTCCCCGAGACCTACATGGCACTGGACATCAAGTTCTCGTCCCGCGAGGAAACGAGTTGTCTGCTAGGTTGGATTTCGTAAAACGACAACAACGACGACAAGGGTATCGCGATCAATGTCGTTACCGTCGCTGTGGGGATACTGGACCAGAGATAGATTTGGCGTTGGATTTGAATTTGGAGTGGGAGTTGGAGAAGAATAAACGACCACCCATTTCCCAGCACGCAAACACGCATGCTCTCAAACGTACGGTCGGGGAGAATCAAGATAGGCATAGAGAGAAGCCGCGTCTGTATTTCCGTGACAGTGAGTCCGGGGACGAGGTTCATAATACGTATCTCGCGGAGTCCTCAAGCCGTTCCAGATCCACGGATGTACTGCCAAGCTGCTACTCTTGGGAACGAGGTGAATCAAGATTGCTGGATAGTCCGTCGAAGATCGGGGGGCATGAGACGGATGGGTCGGTCGGTGGATGGTCTGATCGGGCGGGTGGGGGTGCTCGATGTATCGATCCGCGGTATGCGGGTCCGTGGTGTTTGGGAAGGCATAACGATGAACTTGTTACGGTCTACGAGGACATGACAGATCGGACGTCTACCACATGTTCAGATGCAATATACCCACTCAGCAGCACTTCTCTCGCGGAGGGTGAGGGAAGGTTTTCAGATCAAATGTCGCCAGGCTCTCAGATGTCGCCAGGCGTCCATGCACCAGCGCAGCGTCATACCAACGCAGTCTGCAGTCCACGACCAAAACGCAATGCGAATAGTTCAACGCACTTACCCACCAGCTCACATCCTACCGCTACAAAAGATGACTGGGCCTGGGACAACGCGCGAGCAATTGAGTGGCACGGCGGCGTAGACGATGTAGCCCGGGACGGGAACAGCGATGAGAACGAAGAATCGATCCGGGAGCTGTACAGACAACGACACATGCGCGGTTCCGCACCATGGAGCAAGAACCTGGATTCAAGTACCATTTCCAGTCCTTACTCCAGCTTCAGTTTCACAAGCGCCTTGGAACCCCAGCAACTACAACCGCAAAAGCAGAATCACTACAACGAGGGAAGAATGGCGAAGAAGGATAAAGAAACAGTGTCACGAGACTATAACCCCATCGTGCGGAAGAAGAAAAAAGCCAAGTCCATGACGAGCGAGAGAAAGAAATCCACTGCCTTACATTGCTCACTACGTCCGCGCATCTCCGTCCCGGGCACAGATCCGTATCCCCCGAGACCAGACATTTTAGGTGGAATGTATACCCCGCGCCTCAAGCAAGGCATCTCGGACTCGAATTACAACTGCAATCCTACATGTATGCGAGATAATCGCGCGTCGTGCATGCCGCCGAGGCGTGGAATGTGGATGTCGATCCGCGAGTCTACGGGGAATTGTGGGAATTGTGGGGATTGTGGGGATCAGAGGGGGGGAAGTGCTTGTGATGAGCTAAGAGGGAGGGACGGGAATGGTGAGGGAAGATACGGAAGCACGCCATTGATGGGAGAGAGGGTCTGGGGAAGAGGAGGCGGAGGAGAAGCCGCAGAAGGAGATGGTGAAGACAAACCCCCAACGCCTACATCTTCCCAAAGAGAAAGAACCGAAAACGATCAAGAGCGACGTATCAACCAAACACAAAGGCAATCACCTCAAGACCCCACCCTCATCAAAAATACCACACCCCGTATGTCTCC
>SATY01001178.1:0-11300 GCA_004335155.1 Ascochyta viciae
CCCCCCCCCCCCCCCCCCCCCGCCCCCTCCCACGTGTTAGGGATTTCGCTACGATAAGATAGCACAACCTACTAGTAGGTGCCTTTTACCTTAGCTGCTTCCTTCCTTCCTCCTTTTACTCGGCACTAAGAGCCTTAGGCCTTCTTTTAATAGCTACCTAGGAGCTTAGGCCTACCTACTGTAAGTAGGTAGCTATCTCCGCCCTCTTGTAGCTCTTAGTCTGCTATTTTGTTTACTCCTTCTTAAATATATTAGCTTTCTAGATCGCTTCCTTTTGTGCTTGTAAAGTCTGCCTTACATCTACCTTAGAGCTAGTAGAAGCCTGCTTAGTAGAGCTTACTTTCTGTTATACTGCTAAAGCTACTAAAGAATCCCCTACGCAGATACAAAGAGACTTAAAAAGACATCTTATTTTAAATAGGTGCAATAGATAGAAAAAGCTAGATAATAAGGTATAAGTAATTATGTAAGTTTAGAGCTAAAGAGCAAAGGTATATATAAGCGTAAGTAATAATATTAACAAAAACGCTATTACGTGCATACGTAGGTAAAAGCTACTAATAAATGTAATATACTACATATGAATAGCTACTAGGTTTACTACATTCTACTGCAATATACTGTACTAATTTTTAGTATCTAAGTATATAGGTACCTTTAAGTATAGTAAGCGTTTATATAGCTGCTTCTATAACAGCTTAATATAAAAAATACAAAATATATTTATTTTTCTAACACTAAGCGCGTGTAATCCCTACTGCCTTTACTTTTAAATAGTAGTATTTCTATAATTATACTGGTATAGTTATAGAAAAAGGTACGCTATATAAACATGCGCCTAGAATTGCTTTAGTAAATTACTATAGGATAGCAGCAACCTTATTAAATAATATAGATGCTTACTAACGCAAAGATACTAATTTCTATATTAAACTAGCTTAGCGTTTAATAGAATTGCTATCTACTAGAGTTGCTGTCTAGTTACTACCTATTAAGCTTACTAGCATAGTAGTTGCTTTTTAAAGCTACTACCTATATTATTTACTAATTACAAGAGTTGCTGTCTCTATCTACAAGAGTTGCTGTCTAAGACTACTATCTATGTCTGTTCTTGTCTATAAGAGAGTTACTGTTTAAGACTACTATTTACATCTATTCTTATTTATAAGAGGGTTGCTGTCTAAGACTACTATTTGCGTTTGTTTCTATTTATAAGAGAGTTGCTGTTTAAAACTACTGTCTACGTCTATTTCTATCTATAAGAGTTGCTGTCTAAAACTACTATTTGTGTCTGTCTCTATTTACAAGAGTTACTGTTAAGAGCTACTATTTGTATCTATATTAACCTTTGTCTAATACAGTTACTAATATAGTAGATCTACTAACTATAAGTGTTATTACCTAAGTTACTTTCTACTATTATTACTGCCTATAGCTATTACCTAGTGTCTGTCCTCTATATCTACTAGCAGTTACTTAGTAGTTTAGTAGCTAGTTAGTATATAGGAAGCTATTAAGTCTATATATACACTACTAAGGTTCTTGCAACTATTATAGTGTTAAGCAACTAGTTAGTAGGTAGAGAACTATACTTTCTTTAAGGAAGCGCTTATAGTGCTCTACTTAATAAGGGTTCTTACACCCCTCTTTGCATTGCTGTAGAAGTAGCTACTTCAGCAGCGTAAAGACTTAATAGGCAAAGATTAACAGTAATAATAGCAGCAGCAATAGTAGTAGTAGTAGTAGTAGTAGTAGTAGTAGCAGTAGCAGTGCTGCTGCTGCTTAGGCCTTACGCTAGAGCATAGAGCTGCTAGAGAAGAGCTTAGAGAACTAGAATACAGCCTTAGTAACCTTGTCTATGTTTAACTAGCCCTAACTATAAGATAGAGCGCAGTTAGTAAGCGCCTTATTAACTTCTACTAAAGCTAGCTTTAGAGTTACTAGCTAGCTAAACAGAAGAATAAGGCTATCTGCAAGGTTGTTAAGGTTAGCCTAGGTTATAATAGTAACCTAGACAAACAGATAGCGTTGCTATTATAGACAGAAGAGATCTGCAAGCGCTAACACAGGCAAGATAATTAGTAGCAGAATTCTATAAGTTTAGTCTATATCTATCTATAACCCTAAAGACAATTTATACCTAGATATTTAATAGTCTACTATTAACAATAGGGCAACCTCTATAAACCTGCTAACTAACTAAAAGACATAGTCTTTGTAGTTAACCTTAAGGTTGTTAACAACAAAGGCAAGAATCTTAGCAATAAGCTCTTTAAAGAGTAAAATAAAGGAAGGTAATGTATATATATACAGTGCTAGAGAATAAAAATAAAAGAGTTAACGCCTATCTACTACTATTACAGATCTTATAATAATTGTGAAGTGTTAAAACGCTCGACTAATAAGTTAGTAAAGATTAACGTTGCTCTTATTATAAGGCCTGCTACTGTAATAAAACTATACTAAGTTAATAATACATGCAGATTAAAGGACCTACGTTTATTCTATAGTATATCTACCTAGTTTTGTAAGCAGTACCTTAGTGTAGAATGCAAATTAGCAATATAGCCTTAGTGTAGCATATATACAAAAGCAGCTAAAAACAATGTCTTATCACTAGCAACTAGCAACTAGCGTTTTACTAATAATACTGCTTAATTGCAATAGCACGCTGTTAGTGTAAAAGCCTTTACTTTTTATAGTTCTAAATATTATGTAGTTCTAAGCGTTATATGTAGGTTATATATTTAATAGTTACTTAGATTTTTATATAAACTATACCTTCTAGTTGTACTACTTTTGTAGGTAGTAAAAGAGTTTACGCTGTAGTATATATAATATAATCTTAAAACTTTTACACTAGTAAAAGCCTATATCTAAACTACAGCAGCTAGGCTTAGTAAGACTAAAGTTCTAGGTTTAAGTTAGCCTTAGAACACTTTATAGTATTTTTGTCTTTTTATGCTTCTATATTTGCGTATAAGCAATACTTTTAGAATTACTCTACTACTTTTATATTATAAGACCTATATTTTGTATATAGTACCTGTAACGGTCTAGGCAAGGCCTAGTAAAAGATATCTATTTCTTAACTATTTTGCTAAAAAGCAGATACAAGACAACTAGATTAACTAGTTATTTAGATAGATAATTAATATACTAGCTTAGAAGACTAAGCTATATAAGAGGCTAGCCTTACGCTCTAAACCCTTTAGCTTCTCTCTAAGCTAGATAGGGCTAGACTCTTATAGTACCTTTAGGTACAATATGCAGTTAGAATTATTATTTAACATTTTAGGCACTAAAGGCCTTTAGTGCTCTAAGCACTAAAAAATACCTATTTAGTATTCTAGAAACTAACTGTGCGCTATAGGGTTGTAGGCTATACACAATATAAGAAAAAGAGAGTACATATAACTTAAAAAGACTAATATTAGTAATTAAGAAATCCAAACTAGTTAGAATAAGAAGACTTAACATTATAAGAATAGTTAATATCTGTTACTATGTAGCGAATCACACGTTGTGCTAAGGCTAACTAATTAGCTTACTAGTATTATAGACTTTTTCTTAATTTCTGTAAGCTAATTAGCTAGCCTCTGCACACCGTGTAATTTGCTACATAGTAATAGATATTAGACTTACATTATCTACGCTCTGTTGCTCCTATTAATTCCTTTTTAGGCGCTATTAACTATTAGATCGTAAGTTACCTCCTCTTAGCTAAAAAAACAAAAAGAGATTAACATCTCTCTCTATGTAGAGGAAAAACCTGTAGGCTAAAAACAACTAATAAGAGCGCAGCATCTGTACATAACTTAGCACAACACTATGTCTAATTAGCTATTTTTAGCCTACTAGTTTTTCCCCTACATAAGGAGAGATATTAGACAGTATTGTATCTTTATAGCTAAGAAAAACAAATTAATTAATCTAATCTTCTCTCTTTATATATTAGGAGGCTTATTAATCTGTAAATGCCTTAATTAGGTGTTATAAACCTGTAGGAAGGGGCACAGCAGTCTTTGTAGAATACAGAACGCTAACTAAGAAAGGTTAGTATAAGGAGCTAACCTCTAAGAGAATTTGCTAGTAAAATACAAGATAGATTTAATAGAGAACAACCTCTAGAGCAGAGGTTGCAGAGTTTTTATAACCTTGTTTTAGACATGTTAGCTTTATAGCAAGGCTCTAGCCTAAGCTAAGAGCGTAAGCTAGAGTACTGCTAAAGCAGTGTACACTAAGAAGCTAACACCTAGGCCTAGCCTATTATAGTACTCCTCTACTTATTCCTTGTTTATTAGTGCGCGTCTTAGTTAAAACAACTCTATTACTTATTCTCTACTTTCTACATTTTCTGTTGCACTATGTTTTAAGCCTGCGCACCTTCCTCTCTAGACTCTACTACTATCTAATTATTTAACTACTCTGCCCTGCTTAATTTTAACAATAGCGCTTCTTAAATTGCCCTCTACCTTGCGTTCTCCTAACAAGAAGCTGCTAGGCAAGTAGGTAAGTTGCTCCTCCCCTTCTAATCTGCTTACTTACTAACTCTTTTACTTTGTTTTAGGCCTACAGCGCTGTCTTTGCAGATTCTGCCCTTCCTACTACCTACTTAACTAAGAAGGCAAAGCTTATAACAGAGGATGTTGTCCTTAAAAATAATAAGATTAAGAACGCCTTTAATAACGCTCCTGCTAACAGTCTAGCTAAGAGTTAAGGTAAGTAGTCCCTATGTACTTAACGCGCTAGCAGCTATAAAGATTCTAAAGTCTGCGTTAACTATGTGTTAGCTAGCCTAGTCTGTACCTTTACTGCTAGCAGCTGCTCTACTAGCTGCGCTAACTATATTCTTAGCTATGCTTGCTACTACAAGGTAAGTTCCTTAATTCTTACTACTTAGTGTTCTCTACTCTAGCTAATCCTCTGCTAGGCCCTGCGTAAGACTTAGAAGACTCTAAATAAGTACTGTATCTTCTTATAGTTCTCTAAAAGCAACTCTACAAAGCTTCTAAACATTATTAAGCCTGTCTAGGCAGACCTTAAGAAGTGTAAGGACCTTTTGTGTTATACTAACCTTGCCTTCTAGCCTACTGCTTGCTTATCTGCTACTAGTTACAAGACTAAGTAGTCTAAGTATAAGGCTAAGGTTAATAAGGTTAAGGCTTATCTCTCTTTTGCTATAGTCTTTACAGAGCGCACTGCTGTTGCTGCTAAGAAGGCAGTAGTCTAGGCTAAAACTCTAGTAAGCTATTTCTTTCTTTTCTTACCTGTTTTAGGGGGTATTTGCTAATTCTTTGCTTAATATAGCTTACTATTAACTTAACACTACTTACGCGCTTTATCTACTTTAAGGCTAACCTCTGCACATGTCTTAAGATCCTCTTCTCTACTAGATAAGAGGACTTTGCCTAAATACTTATTAAGAACATTGCTAATGCTGCTGCAGGTAATAAGGACAATAGTAGTAGTAGAGGTTCTGCTAAGAGTAGTGCTTAGGTCTTCTCTTGTCTATAGCGTTTAGGATTTTCTAGCTAGATAATACCTAGGCTTATAGCTCTTCTCTTTTTATAACAATATAGCCTCTATCTAAAGCAGTCTACTCTTTAGAGTAGACTAATGCAATAAATAATCTCTTTAATAAATTAGTGCTCTTTCTTTTTACTTGTACGTGTCTCTCCCTCTTGTTTCTCTTTCCTTCTCCCCCTTCCCTATTAGAAGTAAGAGAGTTAGTTATGCCTCTCTAAGGATTCTAACTAGAATTCTAAGGGCAGGTTCTTATTCCTATCTCTCCTGTCCCTTGTAGCTAACAGCTATCTATTTAAGGCTTCTAGGTCCTTGTAAACGTCTTCTCTTTTCTATATTTTAGCAGCATAGCCTTTCTATTGTACTAGGTATTCTTGTCTTTTACTTCTTCTTCTAGATTGTTGTTCTCTGCAGATAGAGTTAACTTTCTATTTCTTAGAGAATGTACTATTATTGTTAGTAATAATCAAGGGGCTAGGCTAAGGGTTGTTCTTTAATTGTCTGTAGAGGGGATTCTGTAGGCACAACTTAAGCTAGTTAACATAGAAGACAAGGTAGATTTTACTATTAACATCTAGTTTAATGTTGTGTAGAGAGATAACTTCTACAACTATAAACTTTTAGTTTTTCTAGTCTAGCTTCTTGCTTATTTAGCTGTTTAAGAACTAGTTTCCTAGCTTTAGCTAGACTTTGTCTTTAACCTTTAGCTAAGAGGCTTTCTTTTAGTGTGTATTAGCCTGTTGCTCTTATATCTGCTAGGCCTCTGCTATCTAGGCTTTAACAAAGTTAATTATTTTAACAAACTTCTCTACTATACTTGCTGTAGCTCTAGTAGGTTCTTTTGCGTGTTAGTGCAACAGCTTTGCAGTTAAGTCTAGGTCTATCTGTACTAGATCTACATTGTAACTATACTAGAGGAAGAAAGGGCTAAAGCTAGTAGATATAGCTACCTGTCCTTTAACTGCAATCTAGGCTACAGGCACTTAAGCAGCCTAATTATCCTAGGCCTAGTTAATATAGGCCTTTAAGTAGGCCTCTACTATAGAGTTTATACGTTTAGTGCTTCTGTTAGTTTAAGAGTAGAAGGCTATAGAGAGTCTCTATGTAATTTTTAGCAATTGACACATTGTCTACTAGAAGTTACTAAGGAATTGTGTTCCTTAGTTAGAAATAATTGCATTAGGCAACTAATAGTAAGCTACTATATTAGATATAAATGCGTAGGTAACTGTCTACACTAATAGGTTTAGTAGAGGGACTAGAATAATATTCTTAGAGAGTCTGTCTATAGCAACTATAAGGTTACAGTTGCCTTTACTTTTAGGTAGGTCTATTATAAAGTCTATAAAGATTTCCTTCTAAATCCTATTAGGCAAAGAGAGGGGTTTAAGGAGTTCCTGCTTTAGTTCTCTCTATAGCTTTGTTCTCTTACAGATATTGCAGTTCTCTACATACTAACGTAGAGCAGTTAACATCTCTAGCTAGAAGTAGGCTTAGAAGAGGATTGTATATATGTTTCCTTGTTCTAGATAGCCTGCAATTAGGGAGTAGTAGGCCTTGTTAATAATCCCAGTTCTAAGGGTGTTAGAGTTTAGAACCTATACTCTTCTATAGTAGCACAGTTAGCCTTTGTTATCTATAGAATACTTAGAGAGAGAAACTTTAAGGTTAAGCTGTGCAGAAAACTTCTAGGCTCCTAAAGAAATAGAGAACTTAGCTAGTTAGTAAGTCTTATTATTCTTAGTAGCGCTTTCCTAAAGTGTTTTAAATTCTTTAATACTGTTGTATAGTTCTAAGCTTCTAACTAGAGGCATTTCTGCACGCGCCTAGTCTAGTTCCTTATAGTAGTTCTGCTAAGGTTCTTTATTTAGAGGTGTAATAGAGAGGAGTTAGTCTGCTCTATATAGATTTAAGGAGAAAACTTATATATTGTTAACAGAGTTGTCTTCTAGGCTAGTCTTTGCTATTTATGTAAATAGTTTTAATAGCTAAAACTGTCTAGTCTTAGTCCTCTTATCTCCTGTAGACAGAGGGACGTCTTCTTCTTTTCTTAAGAGTGCATCTGCTTAGTTATTAACCTTGCTAGGCCTGTAGGCAAAGGTAAGGTTAAATTAGCTAAGGAGGCTTAACTATTAGACGTGTCTTTCTAAGAGGAGTTAGGCTTTGCAGAAGTACTCTAGGTTTTTATAGTTAGTAATAACTATAAATCTCTTTACTTGCTTTAGCTCTGTGCTCTATTCTTAGAGGCACTTAACTACTGCTAGCATTTCCTTGTTGTAGATAGTGTAGTTTACTTCTGCCTTAGAGTTCTTAGCTAAGAAGTATACTACTATACAGAGTACCTTGTCTTTCTTATACTAGGATAGTACTCCTTCTATTGCCTATCCTAACATGTTATACTCTAGTACTATTTCTAAATCTAGGTTAAAGTTTACAAGTGCTAGTTCTTTAGTAAATGCAGCTTTTATAGCATTAAAGGCCTACTGTTAGAGTTCTCTCTACTTAAAGATTATGTTTTTTCCTGTTAAGTGTGTAAGAGGCTCTACTATACTAGAAAACTAGTTAATAAACTGTTAGTAGAAGTTTGCACACTCTAAGAAGCTCTAGATTCCTTTTACTGTCTTTAGGGGTTTCTACAACTTTATAGCAGTAATCTTTACAGAGTCTATCTAGATGCCCTTACTAGCTTTAATAATAAATCCTAAATACTTAGTACTCTTAATAGAGAATTTGCTCTTCTCTACGTTAAGGTGCAACCCTGCAGCTCCTAACTTCTAGATAATTTCTTTAACCTTAGCTTTGTATTCCTCTTAGGTACTGTTAGAGTAGATTAACATGTTTTCTACGTAGGCAGAGCACTATTTGTCTAAGTACTCTCTTAAGACCTAGTTAATATACTGTTAGAACGTACTTAGGGCATTAGCTAGCCTAAATAGCGTTACTAACTACTTGTAGAGTCTAAATCTTGTCTAGAAAGCTGTCTTCTATTTATCTCTCTTAGCAATTCTAATCTTATAGAAAGCCTAGATAATATCTACCTTAGTAAACTATGTTGCTTTTAATATCTGCAAGAGAGTCTTATAGATTAGAAGTAGTAGGTACTAGTCTTTCTTAGTAATTGTATTTAGTGCTTAGTAATTAACACAAAACTAGAGGCTCCTGCTAGGTTTCTTAATAAACAGCACTAGGGCAGAAGCGCTAGATTTGCTAACTTAGATAAAACCCTTGTCTAAGTAGCTAGTAAGTTATTATTAGAGCACTAAGAGCTCTTTGCAGGACATGTTGTATAGAGGTCCCTATAGTACTATTGCAGGTTTACTATCCTGCTTAACTAGCTTAATTGCATAGTTTATATCTAGACTGTAATAAAGCGCTAGTTTGTCTGCTTCTTCTTTTATAAACGTTTTAAACTTGTCTTTTAGAAACTCTAGGAGAAGGTCTTAGGGATCTAACAGTTCTTTATTCTTTAGGGCCTTCTAAATATCTGCTATTAATACAGCAAACAGTTCTATATTTTAGTCTGTATTAGACCTCTTTCTTAGCGCCTAGTATAACTCTAGGCTAACAGGCCTAGGTAGTTAATTAGGACAGGCGCCTTCTCTGCTTCTAACTTATGTCTGTAAGAAGTAGATAAATAACAACTTCTTAGCTAGTGCTATAGTAGCTTTGTTCTTATCTATTTATAGTCTTCTTAGGATAAGGTTGTACTCTCTTTCTCTGTCTAGTATATAAGCCTAAAGGGTCTCTCTGTAACTATCTATGTTAATCTTTATTTTTACAACATTAGTTACCTAGGTTATTTTTCTAGCTATGCCTAATACTTTACGTCTGTACATAGGAGTGTGTTAGAAGTTGTTTTGTAATATAAACTTAGAGGAGACTATACTGTATATTAAATACCTAGTATTAATTAATGTATGTGCTATAGTGTTGTCTTATACTATTACATGTAGTAATATAGGTTTGCTATCTAGCTACTACTGATAGAATTCTTAGAACAGTTCTCTTCTCTTTATAACTTCTCTTCCTAACCCCTGTTTATGCCTTTAAACAGGAGTCTCTAGTTTTCTAAACCTTTATTAGTTAAACTATTAGTCTTAGAGACTTTAGTAATTGCGCTTCTAACCTAGACTTTCTCTAGTCTCTTAGCTAGGGCTAGGTTACATCTACTTATGTAGTAACCTTTCTTTCTACACCTTAGGCAGACGTTAGCAGCCCTCTACTAGTTTATAACTTCCTAAGACTGCTACTCTGCTTATAGTTAGTTATTAGACTTAATCTTCCTGTAAGGAGCTGACCTCTAAGGGAATTTGCTAGTAAAATACAAGATGGATTTAATAGAGAACAACCTCTGGGGCAGAGGTTGCAGAGTTTTTATAACCCTATTTCAGACACTTCAGCTCTGTGGCAGGGCTCTGGTCCATGCTAAGAGTGTAAGCTAGAGTACTGCCAAGGTAGTGTACGCTAAGGAGCTAGCACCTAGGCCTAGCCTGTTACAGTACCTCTCTACTTATCCTTGTTTATTAGCGCGCGTCTTAGTTAAAACAACTCTATTGCCTACTTTCTACTTTCTACATTCTCTGTTGCACTGTATCCTAAGCCTGCGCACCTTCCTCTTAAGACTCTACTACTATTTAGCTAATTAACCGCCTCGCCCTACTTAATTTCAACAATAGTGCCTCCTAAATCGCCCTCTACTTTGCGCTCCCCTACTAAGAAGGCGCAAGACAAGTAGGTAAGTTGCCTCTCTCTTTATAATCTGTTCCCTTACTAACTATCTATTTTGCTTAGACCTGCAGCGCTGCTCCTGCAGATCCTGCCCCTCCTAACACTTGTTTAGCTAAGAAGGCAAAGCTTACAACAGAGGATGTTGTCCTTAAGGACAATAAGATTAAGGAAGCCTTTGACAATGCTCCTGTTAACGCCTAAGCTAAGAGTTAGGGTAAGTAGTCCCTGTGTACCTAACGCGCTAGCAGCTATAAAGATCCTAAGATCTGTGTTAACTGTGCGTTAGCTAGTTAAGTCTGCACCTTTACTGCTAGTAGCTGTTCTACTAGCTGCGCTAACTGTATTCTTAGCCATGCCTGCTGCTACAAGGTAAGTCTTCTAGTTCTTATTGCTTAGTGTCTGCTGCTCTGGCTAATTATCTCCTAGGCTCTGCGTAAGACCTAGAAGACTCTAAATAAGTACTACATCTTCTTGCAGTTCTCTAAGGGCAACTCTACAAAGCTCTTAAGTGTTATTAAGCCTGTCTAGGCAGACCTTAAGAAGCGTAAGGACCTTCTGCGTTATACTAACCTTGCATTCTAGCTAAACGCTCACTTGTCTGCTACTAGGTACAAGACTAAGTGGTCTAAGTATAAGGCTAAGGTTAATAAGGTTAAGGCTTATTCTTCTTCTGCTATGGTCTTTGCGGAGCGCACTGCTGTTGCTACTAAAGAGGTAGTAGTCTAAGCTAAGACTCTAGTAAGTTTTTTCTCTCTTTTCTTACCTGTTTTTAGGGGTCTTTGCTAATTCTGTGCTTAATATAGCTTGCTGTTAACTTAACGCTGCTTACGCGCTTTATTTACTTTAAAGCTAACCTCTGCGCACATCTTAAGATCCCCTTTACTGCTAGATATAAGGACTTCGCCTAAGCGCTTATTAAGGACATTGCTAACGCTGCTGTAGGTAATAAGGACAACAGTAGTAGCAGAGGTTCTGCTAAGGGTAGTGCTTAGGGCTTTTCCTTTGTCTGTAGCGTTTAGGATTTCTCTAGCTAGATAATACCTAGG
>SATY01001179.1:0-11294 GCA_004335155.1 Ascochyta viciae
AGTTTAGGGCGCATAGTAATAGTAAGAAGGCAAGGAAGTAAGTGCGTGTTAAAGGAGGTAAGGCAGCCTAAAGACGCTGTAAAAGGTGCTAAGAGGTAGGGCATAACTTACGCACGTGTAAGAAGCCTATAGAAGGTGTTACTAAATAATATTATGTGCTGTACTACTGTATACAAGGCCAATGTAGGCTAATGCAGGCTATAATAGGGTGGAAGTTTGGTGTAGTCTTGGCATCATGAACGACTCACTCGTATGAACGACTCACCCGTGGAGTACGTTACTAGATATGGGAACATCGGAATCAATGACAGACAACTGCATGAATAAAAAAAAAGGTTGTTGTAGTTGTTATCGGACAGAAGGGATCTGATGCAAGCCTGGGGAATGGGTCACTGTTGTTCTTCCTTTGCCTATAAGGCTGCGAATGTTTTCGGTCTACTCAGCACGCCTATTCAACCGCTCTACTCAACATTCAGTCACTGCACGAGTATTCGAGTCTATAGACTTGGTGCGAGCTCCAAATCCATTTTGATGAAGACTGCGATGCGTCTGTTGTATCTGCATCATGCATTGAGGACTGTGGGAAAGCATAGATATGAGTTTAGAACAACGGTGAGGCTTTGTGAACATATCTCTGGAGTCTTAGTGATAGTTGCAGCTGTCGTGTATCAGCGGAGGAGTGCGAGAAGGCGTTGCGCGAGGTTGCCAGCCTTAGTCATCGCGCACGCTAGCACAGGCCACAGTACAAAATGTACGAATCATTTTCTCTCGTCGGCCTTCGTTCCTTAGCACCACCTCGCTAACATGAAGCTCTGCATAGCTTCTTTACGCCCACGACGGGCGTCATGGCGCAATCGATGAGGGTGTTTCTGATCCGGCATGGAGAGACGGTCGACAATGTTGCCCAGCTCTAGTATGTCATCTGCCCTCCAAGCTCAGAAGGATCTGTGCTAACCAGTGTGCAGTGCCGGCAGCAGAGACTCGGCACTTACGGTCCACGGCTACCAGCAGGCGACGCGTCTTGGTCAGCACTTCAGGACGCTCGACCTGGCCTTCACACACCTGTTCTCGTCGCACCTACAGCGCGCAGCCAAGACGGCTGGTCTGATCAGGGAAGCCCAGCTGCAACCCAAGAGTGATGCACCATTTGCACGACTGGTGCCCGAAGTCAGACAGCTGCATATTCTGATGGAGCAGGACTTCGGTGACCTCGAAGGCAAGAAATGGACCGAGATGCAAGCCGAGCTGCAGAGCAAGCCAGGTTTCGTCCCTGTTGAGACCAAGGAAGCCATGGGTCAGCGAGCCGATACTTTCCTTGACGAGCATTTGTTACCGTTACTCGATAAAACGACGAACGGCTTTGGTCCTGTGGTCGCCATTGTTTCCCATGGTATCTTCCTGTCGACACTTTGGAAGCGTTTGCTTCGGCGCCTGCCTGCAAAAGGCATTTCGCTGTCATCTGACTTGCAATCCACTGCCCGCCCATCGTTGGAACACCTTGGGGGCTGGTCGAATACGGGGTACTTGGAGCTGCACATGACGCGAGACAACGCAGTGAAATCTCCTTTCATCGCAGATGCAGTGCCGTCCCCAACGTCGAAGCCGGACGTGTCGCAACCTGCTAAGTCGGGCTTGGACGATACCATTAGTACAGTCGAAGTCCCTCAGGCTAGGGCTACCACACACGAGGTCACTGGCGATTCTGGAGCCTCGGTAATCACCAGTAACGATGCTGTCGAGGTCCGTGAAACGACGCCGGCTGCGTATGCACTTCCTACAACACCACGTACATCCGGGCCGCATGTCGCCCGTGGCTGGACAATCACAATCTTGACAATCAACGGAAAAGACCACCTGAGAGGTCTCAAGCGTACTGGCGGTGGTGTGGGTAGTTCCCGCCATGACGCGTCACAAAAGGGCATTGAGAGCTTCTTCAAGCGCCGCAAGGTTGATTAAGGTCGCGAGTGTGGAGGCTGTGAAAAGACTCACACATGGGTCTTGCATGGGTAAGTCAACAACTTTTCATCCGTCCTTAACCCTCATGCAATGATGAAAAATCAATATTCACAGACCTGTTCTGAACCCAAGTGTGGACTCAACATTGATCCAACTGCTGTCTGAAATTGCATCGCACCCGCTCTTCTTGTCTAGACATTGTTGCCAGACGTTTGCTGATGTGCATGTCAGATATAACCACGCCGGCTTACCAAGGTCATGCGCATCACATGTGACAGCCTGAGAAGCTGCCCTTGAGAGCGCTACGCGTCCACTCTGCTTTACGCTGTGTCGAAATGTAGGCCGGTTTGGGGCCTGCTATTGGGCTAGACCCACCTCCTGCATAATGTTCTTTTGTGATGAGGAAGCGGCTGGATCCAAACTAGGTGCTTCACTGTAGTTTCCGGGTGTCGCGGCGCGGCAGGGTGCTACGTACGTAGCTGCCACAATATCTCGATAGACTTGTGTCAAAAGATTGTAGTACGAAGCAAACCCATGTATCTTTCCGTTGCATGCATCTTCTCGACAAGTGTTGCGAACCGGTCGGCTGCTTGCCTTTGACCTTGAAAGGCGGTGCGAGCTGTTGACGAAGCAGTTTGCATTACCACTCCATCAAACTAGGTACAGAATAGCACAGCGCCAGTCACAGTATGAGGCTGGTACCTCAGGCCGCAAACGGTGTTATGTCGTGGTGACATTTGACGAAAGTCCGTGCGCAACGCGCCCACTCAACTCATCACCGCAACAACTTGTCAATACGTCAAAACAACGCGCCTGCCACGCATCACATCTTATTGTCATCTGTACCGCTGAGGCTGTGCAACGTCACTATGCACTGGCCATGCAGTGTGCCCTACACACTGTCGTTTACCGGCGACAAACATGATTTGGTGTGCCTTGAGGGGGCTGGGATCTACTAACTACCAACCTCAATCAGCCCCATCTTTTCACCGACTTGCCAGCGCACTTTCTTTACCATATCTAAGCTTGTTCGATGACTGGAATGCAGACTTTTTCTACAGTTCATTTCAAAGCTTCATCTCTCTAATTGTTAATTATCAGGTCTGATCTTCAGATCAGGATCAACCTGTCATTGGCCAATCAGAGCACAGCGTTGTTCTCATCAACAAAGTCACAATGGCACGCACTACCTCTATCTGGGCGCTGACAGCTTTGTCCACGGGTGTCTTGGGTCATACTTCTCCCAAAGCCAACTACACCAACAGTAGGCACCCCTTGATATGGAGTTCAAACTCTAGAGACTGACCTGGACCAGCAGCTGTGCCACAGGTCCCACATCCCTACTGGTGGCAGGGACCATACTCCTCATCGCTTGTCGAAAACTCGTACAAAGCTCCAACTGTCCTCCCACTACCAACACTACCGTCATCCGCAGAGGAGCCATGTGAGACGACGTCAAGCACACCACTTCCATCGTCTTCCGAGCCATGTGAGACGGATACGACAGCTTCCTACGCGCCAGTACCAGTGACGGGTGGCTATGAAACAGCAAGCTCTTTGACTACATCCTCTTCAGCAGTACACGAGCCATCAATCTCATCGGTCTACGTACCCCTACCCGCATATCCTACTTCCGTAGGGGTCGATTCGATTGCCTCCACCTGGCTGCCGCCTTCATATACTGTGGCTATTCCATTCTACCCCAGTAGTTCTATCGCTTCGACGTGGCTATCTCCATCGTACACTGTAGCCGTACCTTTACCCCCCAGTTCTGTTGCTCAGGAGACTTCTTCACTGCAGTTATCGTCATCAGAATACTACTCGGCCTCAACAGCTCCTAGCGTATCAAGCTTGGTACCCTCGCATTCTGGAACAACGGTCCTACCACCACCTACAATCCCAAGTTCTTCAGCTTATGCGACGAATACTATGTCTACTCATGGATCCAGTGTCCTTTCCAGCTCCGCAGCACCTTCGTCGGCGACCATTATCATCCCAGTTCCTCCACCCCAGACCTCAGGTTCTGCTTCAATAATCTTGCCTTCGAGCTCTCAAGGTCCTGCCACACCCACAACCTCGACTTCGGGCTCCAGTGTTGCCTCAAGCTTGATTGCATCATCTTCAGTAACCATCGTCATTCTGGTTCCCCCACCTCAGACCTGGAGCCTGGTTTCGGCCGTCTCTTCATCTGCGAGCTTACCGTCTGGCAGTAGCCCTAGCTCGGTGCCAACAGTTTCACTTACGACCGTATCCAGCTCGGCTTCCACGAGTGTAACACTGGAAGCCAGTACACCTTCCAATCTGCCATCGTCCGCGGCCAGCACCGTTACTTTTCCTGTCTCGTCTCAACCCCTACCAACATTCTCTTTGGAGAGCTCCATCTTTTCGTCGGCTACATTTTCGATCCTTCTTTCAAGCGTGGTAGCCCCAACACCTTCGAGCACCGCTAGCGAATCATCATCCTCACTGGCGAGTGCATCTCTTTCGACACTTAGTACTGTTGCACCAACGGTATTAAGTGCTAGTCCTTCAAGCACTTTACCCACCTCAGTCGGAACAACCCTTCAAGGAATAACTCCTGTTCCGTCTTCTAGTATTTCGGATGTGTCTTCCATCAGCTCATCGACAGTTAGCCCTGCGACCTCCTCGATAGAAACTAGGTCGCAAACTACACGGCCAACGGCTGCGGGATCTTCTGTTCGGTACACGCTGTCTACCAGTGCAACACCAAGCTCATCCGCACCTGCAGAGACAACTACCGGCATTCCGCCTGCACCGCCAGTTCAGACTGGAGCTGCGGCCGTATTGGGCTTAAGTGGAAACGAGAGAGTGTGGTGGGTTTCGTTCCTGTTCCCACTTGTCTTTTTCATCTGAGGGGAGGTGTGGGATGTTCATGAGTTACGTTTTATGATTCTTGTATGTTTATAGTCTATACTATACCACTCTAATGTTCTACACTATAATGCGACGATGATCTTTGGGCAGGGATTGCAAGGCAGGCAGGGTTGAGAGATGCTCGGGACTGGAATGCTACAAGTCAGAGATCTGGCATGGGCTACTGCAGGTACATAGATGATATCTGAAACTCTACGTTTATGACTTCAGCTTTACCTTCAAAGACTGAAAAACATTAACTCGCCCGCCAGACTTCGCTTCCTGACCAACACTAAGCTTCACCTGAGGACTCCGCCGGTCATACCAAGCATCACTTGTCACCGGGTGGCACGACCGCGTCACACCAGGACAGAGCCAGCTTAGCTACGGGATATTCTGATATGACCGACCGAATGCCTCTGCAAAGTCACATTATACGGGTCGACTTCCCTGACTCCAGTGCGGTCGCATTAGGGGGGTTTCCCAGTCCGATTTGAAGTGCGCGATCCGAAGTTTTGGCCGAGTTTTGACAAGAGGCGAACGTTTTTATTACCTTTTAACCTAGTAGAGTAACTAATAGTCTAAATTACTTATGCTAAGCCTAGCTTTATATCTTGTACTAATGTAATTTTAAATCAGAAGTACTACACCTTCTTACTAGTAATTTAATATTTTAAGTAACTTAACTTAAAAACTAGAAAGATAGAAATAAACCTAGACATATTAAGCTCCTTACTAACCTTGATTTTGAACTTGCCTGCCCTTAGTAAGCTACTAGGAGCCAGCTGAAGATGGTCTATCTCAGCGCTCAGTGACCCCCCGCATTCGACAGATTGTTTACGTCAGACAGAATACCTACTAGTCTGATAGCTCCTGATAGCTTTTGGTTTAGCCAAATCTTCATATCTCATATCCAAATCAGACTGGGAAACCCCCCTATTGCTGTGGTAAGCGTACGGGCGGTGCTGCTCCGGACCCAATCCCTAGTTTCCGCAAGGCTTGTAATTTAACGAGGAAGATTTTCTGATGAGCGGCCGCTAGACTGAAAATCGTCTGAGGAGATCTGGGGTCAAGGTGCGGAGAGACGTTGAAATGCAGCGGGGAATCTTGTACCGACTAGCGTGTCCTAGCGCAGCCACCATTTCTTCCGTCAATCAGACCTCACTCTCAGTGACACTCATTCGTGTGTACATTTTACGGCACCAGCGCGGCGATCTTCAATCTTCAATCCTCAATCAGCAATGACGCGGGTAGTATCACTATGTTGATGGCTATCTTGCTGTGACTCAGTGACAAAACGACCGAGCCTCAGCTCGACTGTCAACTGTGCGCAGCGTTCCTCTACCTCTGGTGTAACACACTCCCGCGACGATGGATAGCCTGCTTCTTTCTCGTACCAGCACATGCTTCTATACCCTGCCGACCACAGCCCCGGTACCATCATGGCAGAATGACATGCATTTGACTGCGGGGAAATAACCGCAAGTCCATCTTGGTCAACAGTCCGGTTAATTGTGATCATCTTCGAGCGAGTCACCTCAGTATATAAACTACGTAGGTACTGTTGATATATATTTGTGGGCTATTTAACAGGACACGCCGAGCAGTCTCTTCACCATGAGATACCTATCCCTCGAGGCGGCCCTGCTCATTGCTGGGTCATTTTTTCCAGCTTCCGGCCATGCAATTGACATGGCTCGCAGACAAGCTGCCACCAATGCCACATACAAGGATCCATCTGCATCGATCGACGACCGAGTTGCAGACTTGCTCTCGCGCATGACCATCGAGGAGAAGACTTCGCAGCTGATCCAAGGTGACATCTCCAACTGGATCAACACAACCACCAATGCTTTCAATGCCACCGGTATTGCGTGGAATTTTGAAAAGCGCGGAGGTCAATTCTACGTCGGGTATCCGGTTGAGCAGCAATGGGTTGCTGACGGGGTCAAGAGAGGTCAGGACTACCTTCTACACAACACGACACTAGGTATCCCAGCCTTCGTCCAGACCGAAGGTATCCACGGACTGCTTGTTGGCAATGCAACTGTCTTTAACAGCCCCATCGCGATTGCATGTTCGTGGGATCCTGAGCTTGCCCATGAGATGGCTGTAATTATTGGAAAGGAGTAAGTGCATGTTATTCTATTTCTCACTCTTCACATGCTGACTAATTAGGTCTCAGGCACTAGGTATCAACCAGATCTTTGCACCAGTCGTTGACTTGGCCCGCGAACTCCGCTATGGCCGAGTTGAGGAGACGTATGGAGAGGACCACTTCCTTGCTGGAGAGTTTGGATACAACTATGTCAAGGGTGTCCAGAGCCAGAAGGTTGCCGCTACAGTCAAGCACCTTGCCGGGTTTTCGGCCCCGGAGCAAGGCATCAACACCGGCCCTGTGCACGGTGGTGAGCGTGAGCTCCGAACTACATGGCTGCCTTCTTTCAAACGTGCCATCATCGACGGTGGTGCATTCAGCATCATGGGAGCCTACCACTCTTACGACGGAATTCCATCAATTGCAGATTACCTCCTCCAGGAGACCATTCTGCGCGAAGAATGGGGCTACGAATACTTCATCACCTCGGATGCTGGCGCTACAGACCGTCTCTGCTGCACATTTAAACTTTGCCAGTGCAAGACCGAGGACAAGCCGATTGACAAGGAAGCTGTCACTCTCTACGCTCTTCCTAACGGCAATGATGTCGAGATGGGTGGTGGCTCATACAACTTCGAAGTCATTCCCCAGCTCGTCAACGCCAGCAAGCTTGATATTGAAATTGTCGACAGGGCCGTTGCTCGTCAGCTTAGGGCCAAATTCGCCTTGGGTCTCTTCGAGCACCCCTACAATGCCCTTCCAGAGAACGAGACCAAGTCTGTCATCCATACCCCGGAGAGTGTTGCTTTTGCACGCAAGCTTGAGGCTGAGTCCATCGTGCTCCTCGAGAACAAGAACCACACTCTTCCCTTATCCAAATCTGCCAACATTGCCGTTATTGGGCCTATGGCCAACTTCACTAATTTCGGAGACTACGTCGTGAAGGACGCCGCGAAGAACCCCGCAAACGTCAATCCCCTACAAGGTATTCAAGAGGCTTCCAACGGAACCATCACTTTTGCGCAGGGTTGCGAACGATGGTCGTCTGACGAAGCTGGCTTTCCTGAAGCTATCGCTGCAGCCGAAGCTGCAGATGTCGCCGTCGTGCTGGTCGGCACCTGGTCTCGCGATCAGTTCGAGCTCTGGCAAGGCGTGAACGCCACAACTGGTGAGCACGTTGACGTCGCCTCGCTCAGCCTTGTCGGCGCTATGGGTCCGCTCGTCCAAGCCATCATATCGACTGGCAAGCCCACAATCGTCGTCTACTCCTCCGGTAAGCCCATCACGGAGCCCTGGATCTCTGAAAACGCCGCTGGTCTTGTCCAGCAATTCTATCCCGGCGAGCAGGGAGGTCATGGTCTCGCTGATGTTCTCTTTGGTGACGTCAACCCCTCTGGCAAGCTTTCCGTGTCCTTCCCTTACGACGTTGGTACTCTACCAATCTACTACGACTACCTCAACTCAGGCCGCTACACAGAGGCCGGCAAGATTTGGCCCAACGGAACCCTACAATTCGGCCACCAGTACGTTCTCAACAACCCTCAGCCCCTGTACGAGTTCGGCTACGGGCTGTCCTACTCCAACTTCACCTACTCGAACATCTCGCTCTCTAAGACCGAAGTCAGCGACGACAAAAAGATCACAGCAACCGTCAGCGTCACGAACCCGTCTAAGTGGGATGGCAAAGAAGTTGTACAGATCTATGTGCAAGACGTGATTGCCAGCATCGTGGTGCCCAACATCGAGCTCAAGGGGTTTAAGAAGGTGCTGATCCCAGCCGGAGAGACGGTAGACGTAAGCATTGACCTGAACGTTGCAAACTGGGGCTTGTGGAACGGCAGCATGAATTATGTTGTCGAGAAGGGTGATTTCGTCGTCCACGTTGGTGCTAGCTCCAAGGACCTGAGGAGCAACGGAACAGTCACGGTGGTTTGAGAGGCCCCTTGTAGCGAAGGGTGAAACAGATTTAGACCATGCTCTAAAAATAACAGATAGAGAGAACGAATCGAATAGAGAACTAAGCGTCATGACGATAAAATACTGCGCAATGACACCTTCCATGCGTTAGGAATTCAAGCAAAGAGGAACATCCAGCTTCAAGACCCAGATGCGCATTCCATACCAACGTCTGCCTCCAAGCTTCACAACCTTGGTGTCTAGACACTCTCTCTTTAGCGACAGCAGGTGTGTATTTCTCGAGCTATGCCCAATTCTTTAGCCAGACAGACGACTTGAAGTACGAGAGACTAGCTGAACAACCAACAGTACAAATAGGAAGAGAAACATTATACAGAAACGAATCGGCAAAAGTCACATAATCCAACCAGCTTCCTGTTCTAATTTCTGACACCCTTGATCCAAGATCACGTCCTACTCCTTACTTCCCGCTTATCTCCAGAAGCAAAATCCTGCCTATGCAAAAATCTATCTTTGCTCAAAATCCAATAAAATCTAGACGATAATTGCACATAGCAACAATCAAAATTGGCATTCAATCTTATAGAACTCTCTGGTAGTAGTTATCCTCTACTCGTGGGTCAACATGTCGAGGTGGATTGATAGATAGTTGATTAGGGAGGCAAAAACATACAACAGCAGGTATTCGCTAGTAGTTACCTACCTAACTACTAATCTGCTAGTACGTTGCTTAAATAGAGCTAAGCAAACAGAAAGCCTTTTTGTCTCCTAGCTGCTTACTACAAAAATCCTTAATTTTACTGTATACAGTTTTAGTGCTACTAAAGATAGACTGTAAAAAACATAAAATTTATAACTTACTACACATACTAGTAGCGTAGAACTAGTAAAACCTAGTAGCTGTAGTTATTAGTCTAGCTATCTATAGTTATTACTAATTCTAACTTCTAACTATTATATACTACTAGTTCTTTCTATATTATATATAAAGATAAAGAGTTTAGTAATACTTTATTTAAAAGAATTACTTTCTATTACTTTATTAATAATAGGAGTTAGTTATACTAACTATTTAGTATATAACTTATACTATAATATATATCGTATTTATTTTATAAGAGCTTATACTTAAGAGAGAATACTCTATCTATTATTTTAATATAATTTATATATTATTCTTAGTATAATAAAACTAGTATTTCTAAAAACTAGCTATATAAAAGTAGACTATCTTATAATTTTAGATTCTTTTAGTAGGTATTAGATAAAATTTCTATATCTTTTCTTTCTCTATTAGCTTTAAATATAGCTAGTGTCTTAACTAGGTACAAATAACCATTTTAAAAAACAAAGACTAGTAAGAAAGCTATATTATAAAAGAGAAAATTGTTGTATTAATTAGTGCTAATCTAAGCTTACTAAGCAGAACTATAATAGATAAAGAGAAAGCTCTACTATATACTTACTTTTAGTAGTAAGAAGACAGTGTTAAGGTAGATTTAAGTATATTAGGTAATATACTCTAGCTTTACTTAACTTTTACCTACGCTAATCTCTTGCTAAGAAAGTAGAAAGAGAGTAGGGTCTATATAAAGTAAGAGTAAAGGTAAGGTAGAGTTTATAAAAGATAGAAGTAGAAGTAGAGTAAAGTCTATATAAAGTAAGAGTAAAGATTAAGTAAAGCTAGGTAGACTCTATTTTTGTCTTCTTCTAGTTCTTTTACTTGAAGTAGAGTTTTCTTTCTTTATACAAAGTATCTAAGTTGTTAATACTAACGTCTAATCTTTGTCTATTTCTATTCTTATAGTATTAGAAAATTTACTATAAGTTATTATTATTAATAATAATTCTATTCTTACAAAAGAAGTACTTGATTTTTACTCTAATCTTATTTATAGTCTATACTACTTTTACTCTATTTTTTCTACTAGTCTTTACTACTTCTACTCTACCTTTATTACTAGTCTGTATAGCTTCTACTCTATTTTTACTCTACTACGTAGTACGCTCTACCTATCTACTAGTATATATTTACTGCTTTTAACTGCTATAGTAAGCTCTAGTATAAAATATATCTTCTTTATCTAGATTTATAAGATATTTCTATAACCTTAGAAGAGAATTAGTTCAAGCACCTTACTCTTGCTATAAGTAGGCTAGATATACCTAAGATTTTCAAAAAAAACCCTTCTTATTTATAGTTTACTAGTAAAGAGTAATAGAAAGTAATACTACTAAAGTAATAAAGAGAAAGGAGTAATAAATCTATACATAGAGAATATGTAGTAGATTAACAATTAAGTTTACTACTTCTAAGCAGTGTATATAAGTAGCTATCTAGCCCTTAGCCGTTTTGTGTCTCAATTTTGTAGCTAGATTTTAGGAGGAAACTTGTCTAATACATTTGCAACAGTGCTACAAACAACAGCAATTACAGCAACAGTATTGC
>SATY01001180.1:0-11279 GCA_004335155.1 Ascochyta viciae
ATAAGCAGCATAGAGTTTGTCTATCTTATTAAATAACACAAAGTGCTAGCTAACGCTTCTTTTTAAACTAAGGAAGAGAGCAGAGTATGTTCTATCTTATACTAAATAATAGTATACTAAAATCCATTTAGAACGCAAAGCAAAGTACTTTTAGAAGGTTATTAAAATCCCTAATAATGATAATAATAATACTCTCTTAGCAGTGTCTAACTCTTCTAGTTACATTTAGACGCTACGAGCAAAGAAGAGCAGATCTAAGGTAGCTACTTATTAGTCCTAGTCTAGGTTGCAATCTGTTTTAACAGTGCAATTATTACCTGCAAGGTTATTGCTAATTAGATCTTTACTACTACCTATGTATAACTTCTACAAGCTATTGTAAATGCTTTCTAAACGCATTCTAGGGTCTTACTACAACAATAAGCTCTTCTTTTAAACTAAACACTTTAACAAGGTTAGGAGGAGCTAAACCTTTAATAGGCACAGCTATTACTTTGAAAAGAAGAGTTTGAATTAAAAGAGAAAATGAATCAAGAGCACCTAAAGAATCAAAGAGACCTTCTTTAAATTAAAGAAAAGAAGTCAGAGCTAGAAGAACAAAGGCATGCACTTAGCTAGAAAGTAAATCTATAATTAGACTAAGAACGCATTATAAATCTATTCTAAATTAGTTTAGCAGAACCTCTTTCTTTAAAGTGATAACGTGTTATTTACAACTATAAAAGCTTAACACCTACAAAGTTCTTACTTTGTTATCTACTTCTACAATAGCAAAGGCTCTAAAGAAATTTGTAAGTTTGCTAGAACTACTTATAAATCTATTTGTAACTAGTTATAGTCATTCTATTACCTATACACATCCCTTAAGGAGCTACCTACTAGGACGCCCAAGTTAGCTCTAATCAGAGTAGGCAAAAATTGCAAGTTATATAAAGGAGAGATCTTCTATTGCACTAGTTAGAAAAAAGGAAGTAAAGTTCTTTGTAGTGTAAGTTTACTTATAATTAATTAATAATACCTTCTAAATCTATTTACAGAGACGCTTTAGTGATAAGAGCGTACTCTCTATACACATTTAAAACTTCTATCCTAAGTACAACCTACCTGTAGAGAAAGGTAGTTAAGCTTGCACTGCAACAATCCTAGCATCAGCTCCTTTTTACAAGTTAATAGAGCGTCTAGTAAACAACCTAGAAGGCGTTCTAAATCTATTACTAACCTATTCTGCTAGTCCGCAGCAAGCTAACGCTGAATTAGAGTCTTCTAACACTAAGTTAGAGTCTTCTAACACTAAGTTAGAGTCTTCTCACAGTACTAAGGCCTTAGATAAATTAGCAGGTAGCCCTACTATATAACTGCTTAATGTGCCACTCTACACTGTAACAAAGCCTAAGAAACAATAGCAGAAAGGAAAGGTTTCTGCTGTAATCTATTTAAAAGCTATTATAAGCGTATTCTTACAACTTCTAGCTAAACCTTATTTAATGCTAGGCTATACTTAAGTTATATAGCTAAGAAGTACTATACAGCATTTGCAGGGTTAAGAAACATTAGTATTATTTGTTTAACTTAGGTTGCAAGGGCAGAGAATATTTCAACTTTAAAGAATAGTAGGCAAATTGCTTTCTATTTCTATAAATACAGGAATCTATTCTAAACGCATTTACAACTAATCTTACCTTTAGTACAGTTTACATAGGCTAATTAAAGAAGCGCTTACTCTTACAGGCAGTGTTAGTGTTAGTGCACTTATTAAAGTTGTAGGCTAGAGAAATACATTAGCAATAGATTGCAATTAGATTGTAATAGACTTACTACAGCAGTTAGCAGCATAGTAGGTAGCGCAGGGGTTAAGCTCTCTATAGGCAGCAAGGATGTTAGCTATGCTACTAATATAAAGGTCTCCTTCTTAAGCCCTAATTACGTAACGTATAACTAGGAAGTAGAACATTGTTATAGATGCAGCCTGCTCTAGAGCTATAAGACAACCTATTAAAATAGATTAAATGTGCATTTAAAATGCATTTAGGCTGCTAAACTTACGCCTAGCCTAATATGCCTAATCTTAGATCTAGTTATTATGTTCTTCTATAATTGAGTTGTAGAATTCTAACAAGAGTTAAAGAAATAAGCTATAAATAGATTAGGAATAGACTTATAGTAGATTGCAATTAGGCTCTAGTTAGTAGAGCAGCTAGCTAGGGTTTTAACTACCTCTATGCTGTGTGTGTTAAGGATGTAGTTTTTAAGCGCGTTGCAATTTCTAACAAAAATCTAGTATATATTAGTAAAATGCATTCCTAATAGAGTATAAATAGATTTTACTTACTAAGCACAGGTAGCCCTCCTCTTCCTCCTAGCGGCAGCGTTGCTTACTATAGTAGAAGACAACCTAGCTGTAAATAATCTTGAACGCTAGGGTGCCCAGCAGCATAGTAGGACAGTTAAGATAGGCACAATAGGCAATCTAAAATAGATTAGGATTAGACTAAAAATGGATTTTAGTTAGTAGCTTATATAGTTAGCTAGAGTAGAGGCGCTGTTAGGCGTGTAAGAGGTGTTAGGAGTAGCTATAGTAAGCAGCTAAGTAGGTTAGTTTTATATTAAAATAGATTAGCAATAGAGTAGAAATAGATTTTAGTTTATTATTATGTTTATTTTTATTTGCTTAGGTTTGGCAACCTTGTGTTTAGGGCCTGGCGCGCCTTGGTGTGGGGACTCTGCTATGTGTAGCTTAGCTTTAAACCTAGGTTTGCCGACACTAAGTCCATGGCCGGCCGACCTGCCGCCTGGCTATACCCCATCTCAGACCCGTCACCCATCAGAACTTATCTCGGTGTTCTGGAAAACGACCGTACGAAGGAGCTAGTATTTGCTGTTGCACCGCACACCATACTAAACTAGGCCTATCTGATATAAGACCAAATAAATGATCACTCACATGTGAGCATGTAGGCCAGAACAGTACTTGTTACCAACTAGGTCAGAGGTAGACGCTGCCACATGCCGGGTCGCCTCACAGGGCCTGACAGACGTTCTAAGAATTTCCAGTTAGGTCATCAACGCCCATGCTATGCGAGCAAGTTGGCTAGAAGTAGTAACCTTTGTCATCTTGTGTGGCCTTTTTCTATTAGGTAACTGCTGTCAGGCTTCAGCGTGTGGCTGGCCTACTAGGCATGTATATGCATGCGTCTACCTCTGATCTGGTACTCATGTGTCGCGGTAAATACCGCGACATTATAGTAATAAGCACTGTTCCAGCCACGGGCTTACTATCTGAGTAAGCATTGATACCTTGTTGGGTTGTCTTAAGCCAGGTGGGCTAGAGCCGGATCTTAACAACTGCTATACCTAAGTAGTGTTGTTGATTATGCGTTGCGGTTTACCTGTTACGCGCTACAAAAAAGCTAGTATTCGGTGTTGCACTATACTATGGTATCTGGCGAAAGTAGAGTCCCATGGCCAGTGCGGTGGCTGTTGTGCAAAAGCGCCTATCGGTGTTTATAACAAACGCGCTCAGATGCTTTAACAGATGACAAAGAGAGAGGACATTCGTTGATTCGTGTAAGAAGCAGAAAACCTTAGAAGCCGAACTTGCTAAGCCCTTGCTCTTCCCCTGTATTGCACTGACCATGGGACTCTACTTTCGCCGGATACCATAGTACACCATGCTAAACTAGGCCTATTCAGTTTAAGACTAAGTACCAGCTCCTTCGTATAGTATCATGCACTGATCAGAGGTGCAATTATGCTGCGGTACAACTGTTAGGCGCTAAGTGCAACAGACTATAACTTACAAAATTTGAATCTAGATAACCCTTGTTAGCTATAACCCCAGTAATGCCAGATCAGCATACATATATATATGTCCCTTCCACCACACATAAGTAATCAGACACAGTCCTACTCAGACAACCTAACAAGACTTAAACACAAACTTTATATTCAACTTTTCTATCAATATGTACACCTCTACTATGCTTTCAGCTCTTTACCTTGTTGCAGGAGCATTTATGTAAGTTTAGTAAACTTCTCTACTACGGGACTTTATCTGTTTAGCATATTACTAATCTCTCAAAAGGGCTGGAGTTAGTGCGCGTCGGCATACTAGGCTTGTTTGTTGCGAAAATATCAACGGCAGATGGTCGTATAATGCGGAATTGACAAAGGATACGTGCAGCAATGACTACTCCAACGAGGTAAGCATCAACAATATTTATTCATCACGGTTACTTACTAAGGCATTAATAGGCGCAATACCGTAACGGCTTCTGCACTGGAACAAACGACCATAAGTTGAGCGGAGGTGACTTTTTTCAAAGCTGCAAAAACGTAGCAGCTGCTGGCTACACCAACGCAGCAGGAATAACTGTTTATATTTCGGATTCCGACAAAGTCGGCTCTGGTGACAGAATTGACTGTTAGGTTGATTAGAGGGAGGTAGAAGGTGTGAAGGTGTTAGATGGTTAGAGATAGTGTTGACTAATTGTCAGCGTCCGCTCCTTATTGAAAGATAACTTTACCGCAAAATCTGCATCCGGATCTTGCGAGAAATCATACTGGGTCATGTTCACACACTGATTGTTTGATCACACATTCACAGATTTGCAGTTGAGTCGCGTTTCTAGGACTGCGCGGCAATCGGTCGAGGTGAGGAATTGTGATCGCCGCCGGGACCAGAGGTCAGGTTTCACACTTTCAAGGGAGATTGAGATGCTAGACAGAGCAATGTTCCCCTTAGAATCCAAGTATCAACCATCAACACAGCATCATCACGAATGCTGCCGAACGAATCTGCTGGACGCATTCCTTTGCCCACATGAACAGCATTTTTGGATGCGCTATCTTTTGGAGACTGCCTAACAAAACACCAAGCACCGCTATGCTGGTTCTGCTATGGTCGTATGTGAAAGAAGTGGAAGTAGTTGAAACTGTATACGAGTATTCTAAGTGAATAGGGTTTGTTGAAGCGGATATCAGCGACCCCTGCTGGATGATATTGCTATTGGATTGGATCCAACTTGATTGAGCTCGTCTTGCGGGTCTTTTGGTGTAGGAAGGATCGCCCTGGACTACATTGGCCAGAGCTGTACGATTCTGGACATAGCCTTCCTGGATGATGTTGATTAAAGCAGTGCACTGTTTGTACATTTTGCAGCTTAGGGGCGAGATATTCCTTCGATAGAGCTTCTTTGAAGACTTGGCTGATAGGTGACATGGTTGTGGATTTGAGTTTGAAGATGCTGTGATACAAAGTTCATAATTTTAGATTGCGATAATAGAGTGAAAGAAGATTTGTTGGGATGCTGGCTAAACATTAAGGTTGCGAATGCACGTACTTACATACTTGATGAGGCGCAGTTGAACCCAAATGAATCAGACGTTGGAATAACCCTGAAACCCCCGAAAGTCTCTCGAAGCCAGTACAGGTGAAGCGAAGGGCCTTGCGCCTGGGTCGACAACCATTATCAGGCGAAACAGATCTCTCAATCTCTGTGGCATCTCAATAGCTGGCATCATTTGCTCCAGAGGCAGAATATCTAATAGCTCTGGTACTCTTTCCCTCATGTTAACAGCATGTTCGTCTGCAATCTTGAGCTCATCAACTTCCACCTCATCCGGAGTCGGAATACACTAGTGTGGAAACAGTCTCTTGACCTTTGCCATTGACCACGCCTCATTGATGAGATAATGAGGGCTATCCCATACCCCCAGAATTGCAGGCTTGATCCAACAGAGTAGTGTTGCAGCGATCGCTTAGACCTGCGATGCTTTGGTGCATGCACGACCGTAGGTACAGAACAAAGAGAGGGGGAAAGTAGGTAGTATTTATACTCTACTTTCTCTTCTCTCTATTACAAAGCAGAGGAGTCTAGAATAGCTATTACTAATAGATGCTTAAAAATCTAAAGTAGATTTCTAAGCAGATTGCGTATGCAATTACGTGTATAATCTATATAATAATTACAACAAAACCATCTCGCGCTGCAGGCACCTGCACTCCCTGTAAGAAGCACTGTTCAACTCTGTTAGGTACCCTCTACCTCCTATTTAATTTTTAGCCATTAATATTGCCTATACGCCTTGCTGTTGCTGTGCAAAGTTGTTGTTTTCTATCTATACACTTGTAGTGTTAAGCTCTGCTCTTACCTTACTACTCTTAGGCTGCTACTTTTTCTGTCTAGCAATACTAGAAAACTCTTATTAGAGTTCTATACCTGTACTTGTACACCTATATAGGCACCTATATAGGTTGTATAAGGTTTGTGCAACATCTTTACAGGTCCTATCTTTTCTTAAAAAGGTTTACTAACATGCCTTACCTCCTTATAACACTAGATTTTAATTCTGTTATTAGCTAGCTATTATCCCTTGTGTACTGCTCCTGTTGCAAGCTGCGCAAGGTGTCTAAAAAGTTCTATTGCAACTATATAGAAGGCTTTTACTAGCTCTGTCTAGACTATAGTTCTATTTATTCCCTTACTTCTAGGTTGTGTGCTGCTAGTTACTAATGTTATCCTCTAGGGGGCTTGTTCTGCCTACGCACGCGCTTAAAGAAACTCCTCTCCTATCTAGCTAAGCCCCTTATAGAGGCCTTGATTAGAAGATTTAGAAAGCTATAACCTAACTCTAAGCGCTAGCGCATCTAACCTTAGCAGCTATATACTGTCTACCTCTATAGGCAATAAATATAGCAATAATACATTTAAAGAACTTAAGGTCCTACTAGATGTCTCTACAGGCAACAAATATAGCAATAATATATTTAAAGACCTTGTAGAACTACTAGATGCCTCTACTATTGCTATATAGCGCTCTTCTATACCCCTTTTAGAGCGCCCCTATAACAGTACCTATTTTAATATTAGAACCCTAGAGACTATATGCACTTAATGTAAAGCGTATTATTAAGTAGAGAAAAGGCGTAGTAGTTTACCTACAAGCGCCCTATTATTTAACTCCTATTGCCTTAATAGGGATATTTAACTTCTAGCCTTTTAGCTACTTCTGCGTTTCCTATATAGACTGCTTAACAATCTTAATCCTCTTGCCTAGGTGTTTTAAAGGCATATATGCGCCTATAACTCTACCTTTGTATTTATCTCCTTAAAGTTCTCTATAGAAGATTGCAGATTACATTTAAGCGTTTAGATCTTCTAGATACACAGTGCCTTATACTATTAAAGCAGGCCTATTAAGCCTTTTAAAGGCTAGCTGCTATAGTACATATAGCTGTACTTTTACAACCTATAGTATACTACAGCAACCTGTTAGTAGCTTAATATCTAGCTTAATCTTACAACCCTTTAGGGGCTTACGCAGATGCTACACAAGATCTGCAACCTATACATATTAATGTACCTTACAGCTTAGGAACAGCTAAACTAAGCAGCAGCTGCTGCTGCAGAGAGAGTAGAGGTAGTCCTTATAAGCAACCTTACTATTGCCTTTTAGACTAGTGCAGACTGTTACAGAGAGAATATACCTACTAGTAACAAGATTGTAGTTATCTTCTCTAACACTACTACTATAGAAACGTCCTATCCTGTAGTACTTATAGCTTAAAACTTATCTACGCTATATACTGTAAGCGCTGTACACTTATTATACATGCCTTTACACTATGTTTTAATGTTCCCTTTAGGCAACTATAGGCGGTCTCCTAGCTTTGCACTGCTTAATTAGGAACGTAGTTGTGTGTAGGAACATGTTATACAGTAGCAGTACTATTAGTACTACCTACATCCTTGCTCTAGGTAAACTAGAGTCTTTTTCTAGTTTTACTAGCTTTTTTAGCAGTATGTTGTAGACGTATAAGCTATTTGTAATTAGGCCTAGCTTACCTTTATCTATAAGAACTAGTGTATAATTTAAGCAGAGCTGTATAGCAGCGTTGTAGATGCTCTTATGCGTAGTAATATAGATAACTAAGGCGCGTAAGCTTAAATTAGTTGTTAAATATTCCTTCCTTTATTCTATATTAGTAGTTTCTGCTTTGTAAGTTAGTGTTACTAAGACTCTATAGCTATTGTCTATTAGTACAAATGTTCTATACTGTTTATTACCTTTACTGCAAGCTTATACTAGTAGGAAGTCAACTATAAGCTCTACACAGAGAGGACAGGTCTTAATAAGCCTAATCTTATCTCCTATGCGTTTTAGCTAAAGGTTAAGGAACTACTTTGCAATGTCTAGCGTAGCCTGTTTAGAGTGCACCTTAGTTACGTTTACACTATTAAGTACTAGAAATAAGGCCTACTACACATGTACCTACTCCTATTCTTAACGCCTAATAAATGTAAGGCGTTCACTAACTCTACATACATTAATTAGAACATACATGTAGAGATCCCTATAGAGAAGAAGAATCCTAATAGGCTTCTTACTAACATTGTATAGATGTTTATGCTCTATAGGCTATGTAGTAAGTATAACCCTACAGCTCTCTGCATAGTTGTATAGTCTAATAGGCTTCTGCTATAGTGCTTAAAGAAGTTCCTAAAGCTGTATAGTCCTACTATAGTTGTTTATAAGGATAGGTACCCTAAGTACTAGCGTTAAAACAATGGCTAAACCTTAACTATCTAGTGCAAGGGGCGCTGTGTAGAACTAGATAACTCCTAGGTTATACTATACAGTCTATATCTCCTGCTTAAGTACTAGGCGCACATTAATACTAAGGTGTGTAGAACTATTTATATAATTAAGTATATGCACAAGTACATCTATAAGGGCACTAATAGGGCCTTACTAATAGTTATAGAAGATAACAAAGTCTAGCAGCACCTAAAAAAACATTATATTAGTCTATCTAAGGCAGTATAGAGGTTGTTTAAGTTCCTTATACATAATAAGTACCTATACGTTAAGCACTTTGCAGTACACCTTTTAGACTAGTAACTAGTTTCTTAGCCTAAGACTGCAACAGAGGCAGAGGTTTAGGCACGCTTTAAGCGTTCTATAAGCACTCTTACAGTGTTTTTTAACTATAATACAGCCTCTGCCCTTAGCTATAACCTTGTCTATTAGGATTTCCCTACCTAATTTGTGTTTAACAAGGCTACTTAGACCTAGCACAAGCGCTAACAGAGTACTACAATTAGCTGCATGTACTTTTACAATCTGTTGCAGAGAGAGCAGTACTACTTACAATTACTACTTACTATTGTTTAGAGTCCTAGGTTGTTTAAAGACCTGTGCACTGTTAATAGCAAAGTCTATCCTACCTTTTAGGCTACTACTGTAGCCTATAGTCTCCTTGCGCATAATAGTAACTAGCTTGCCTATTTCTATAATGCAGTTATCTTTGCTTTAGGTTAGGCCCTATAGTACTTTTTTATTTCTGCTCTGCTAAATAGGCCCCTTACAGACCCTGTAGCAATATAGACAATATTCTAAGAGAACCTATGCAATAACCTTCTAGAGGCTGCAGCTACCCTTTCTGTCTCCTCTAATCCCTAGGTGTACTTTAACTACAGGCTGTTCCTTGTGCAGGAAATGCTTATAGAGTTAAATAAGAGGCTTGCAGACTTTAGGCTACTCCTCTACTAGCACAACTAGGGTTTGTAGGCTAGCAACCTACTTCTTACAGCTAAACTAGACTATAAGGCCCTTAAATAAGATAGAGTATTCCTTAACACGCATAAAAACCTTAACTCTAACTAGCATGCTATATTTAATATAGTAGTTAACGCTATTTGCGACATGCCTAGCACAGCTTATTTCTTTGTTTAAGGACCTGCAAAGACAGGGAAAACCTTTCTCTAGCGTTGTTTATATATGTACTATTGCTTACAGAGCTATATTATACTGTGCATAGCCTCCTCTAGTATTACAGCTATATTACTACCTAGCAGTTAGACTACACACTCCTATTTCTAAATCCTACTAGATATCTATAAGGATTCTGTCTATTCTGTAGCTTCTAATTCTCTTATAAGATGTCTACTACAGGCTGCTACACTTGTTATCTAGGACAAAGTGCTTATGCAGCACTAGTATTGCTTTAAAGCAGTTTACTATATACTTTAAAATATGCGTAACTGTTTTTTACTATTTAGTAGTCTTTCTCTAATTGCTAGTAGGGACTTTGCGCAGATCCTTCCTATTATTAAATATAGTTAGTAAGCTGCTATAGTAGATGCTTGCCTCTAGTCCTCTACTCTTATATAGCCTTACCTAACTATACTATATCTGTGTTAGAACATGCGCGTACTTTTAGGTTAAGATAACACTTAGTTTATAGCCTAGAGTTGGTCTTTATTAACTCTACTTATAGACAAGGTAATTAGTATACCTAAATAGGTACGTGTATACTACACCTAGCACGCCTTTTAGAACTTTGTCTACTCTCTAGACCTTCTTACGCGTGCTGTTACAAACTATTAAGCGCTTAGAGGGTACGCAATCCTAGCTGTGCAGAATAATACTATAGCTAATATTAACGCTACGTTGCTTGCAGCTATGCTAGGCAAGGTTACAAAGCTTATTACAGTTAATACTACTATGCTTAAGGATAATGCTATGCAAGATCAGCCCCTAGTAGAGTTGTTACAGTTATTAGAGCTACTGTCTCTTCTTCCTTTACAGCTATAACTAAAGATTAGTGCACCTGTAATGCTCTTACGTAATCTTTACCTAAGTTAAGGCCTTTGCAATAGCACTTAATTAGTTGTTACCTATGTGCAACTACACTATATTAAGGCCTACATCCTTTCTAGCAAGTTTATAGGCCACTTATAGTTAATCTTACAGATTAAACTTACCTCTACTAATAGTAAGCTTCTGTTCTTAGTCTAGCGTACATAGTTTTCTGTTAGGTTATCCTTTGCTATAACTATTAACAAGTTACAGGGGCAGTTCTTAAGCACTATAGAGGTTAATCTCTATTACTAAGTATTTACTTATAGTTAGCTCTATGTTGCTATGTTACGTATTACTACTCTCTTAGGTCTTTTAGTGTTACTCCCTTACTCCTTACAGGCTAAATAAGTGTCTTGTAGTACTATAAATATTGTATACTTAGAGATTCTCCTTCTATAATAGCCTTCTCCTAGCTCTCTACTAATTGTTTATACCTGTTCTGTTCTTTTATTATTAGTTACTACCTTTACTACACTTACGCTTCTGCTTATTTCTACAAACGTCTGCATGTGCGCTTAATAAGCTAATTGCAGGCATTTCTACTTACTTAATCTATTGCAAAGCTGCCTTTACCTTTACTTTTACCTACTTTCTACTTCTATTAGAGTCTATTGTTACGTTACAAAGAGTGTAGG
>SATY01001181.1:0-11275 GCA_004335155.1 Ascochyta viciae
GAATTTAGACTTCTTAGAGTTAACATAGAATCTACGTTCCTTAAAGTAGTTAATAACCTATTTAACGTGTGCTTTGTGTTCCTAGAGAGTATTAGAGTATACTAAGACATTGTCTAAATAGGCTATACAGAATTAGTTTAAATATTTAAAAAGTGCTTTGTTAATAGCCTGTTAAAACTTTGCAGGAGCGTTGTATAGACTAAAAGGCATAACCTTGTACTAGTAAGTGCCCTTCTAAGTAGAGAATGTAGTAAGCTATTCTAAGCTAGGTCTTATGCAAATTTAATAGAAGGCGTAAATAATATAAAATTTTAAAAAGATTTTAGCTTTGTTAAGATGTGCTATAGTCTCTTCAAAAAAAGGAATAGAGTAGCAGTCTTTAACTATAGCTTTATTTAATTCCTAATAATCTATGTATACACGTAGACTACCGCCTAGCTTAGCTATAATAAGAAGATTATTTTAAGCTAGTAAGTTGCAGCGCTTGATAAATCCTCTAGACTTGTTTTCTTTAATGTAATGTTTAATAGCCTTAATTTGTTGTCCTAAAAAAGGTGGAAGGCAATAATTAGGTAGGTTAATGCCTAGTTTAAGTTTAATTTAATAGTTAAAAATCTCTATAATTAGGCAGTATTTTAGCTGCAGCTTAGTTAAAGATAGGAATAAAGTTGGTATATTCCTCTAATTATTCTTTAGTAAGTAGGTTAGAGAGCAAGGGGTCGTTAGGACAATAGAAAAATTTGTTAAAATTATTATTAGCTAGAGCCCCCCTAGCAGTAGTAGTGTCTAGTTGCTAAATAACAAAGACTAGGTGTCTAGGTCTCTTGCTATAAAGGCAAATAGCTTTAGCTCAAACTAAGCGTAGGTTAACTAACTTATTAGTGTGTAATACTGCGCTAGTAGGGCTAAGTTTAGGTTAAGTAGATTTTCTATTCTAGGGTTTGCCTAAACTAGACTGTAATAATTGCAGAAGCTTAGCATCTAACTTAGATCCTTTACATAGTAATAGAAGAGTCTAAGAGCTAGTGTCGCGGTGTCTAGAGCAATACTTATTATTAAAGCAAATAGAGCAGTTGCGCTATAAGACTAAGGGATTATAAATAGCCCTCTAGCAGAATTCTAAGATAAGTTAAAAAGATCTATAATTGTTTATAACATAGGTTCTAGTACATTCTAAGTAAGAGCCTAATTAGAGGTAAAACTTAGCACAGTAAGTAATAGTCTTAGAAGGTTAACTATTGTATCCTTAGCAGACAATAGGAGCGGCCAAAGGGATAAGATAAAGGGCCTTAGTGTGTTGCAGAAATTTGCGTAATAAAAAGCTAGAATTAGCTCTATTATTAGCTAAAGTGCAGATCCTGTGTAAAGTATTTTTATTACGTCCTAAGAAAGCTAGAAAGGCGAGTTAATTGTAATGTTATAGGCTGTCTTAAGTTTAGTTCTATTTGCTGCTAGCTTTTTAGAGCACGGTATTAGCCTCTGCTAAACCTAACTAAGGCAAGAATAGGTCCTTAAAGCGCACTTGTTTATAAATTAACCTTAAGTAGTGACTAGAACTTAAGGGCTCTAGTTTTCTAACTTAGAGGCAGAGTTCTTATCTAAAGATTTAAAGAATTTGTCCTTAGTGTTATCTCTTAGGTTGTCTAAAGTAGCTATGTGTTAGTTTATTAGTTTATCCTAAAGAATAGTTAAAGATAGTGCCTTAGGCTTTAGTAGTTCTAGGCATTAGTTAGATTTATAGCCCTTAAGTCTACAGTTAAAACAAGTAAACTTATTAGAGGATGCAGAAGTAGAGTCCTTAGGGCGACAAGAACAAGTATCCTTAGCCTTAGGAGCAGAGGTAGGTAAAGCTAGGACAGTAGTAGTAGGTAGTACTAGTAGAACGTTGCGAGTGGTCAACTAGCTGCGCAGAGCAGAGCAACTAGGCTAATTACCTACAAAATCTTAAGTTGTAGCCTTGTTAGAGATAAGGGAATAGTTAGAAAAGAAGGTACTAAGCTAATTAAAATATTCTTATAGGCTAGAGAGAGACTTCTTATAAGGGATACTAGCTATCTAACAGCAGCAAAAGTCTAGTAGTTTAGCCTGTAAGCAATAGTAGTAAGTTTTAGAAGACTAGCTAAGCTGCTAGACAAATTATTCTATCTTAGTGTAAAAGACAGAGAAAGTAAATAAAGCATTAGCAATGTCTAGTAAGAGAAAGCAAGGAAAGATAAGGGCATTAAAAGAGCATTTAGCTAACCTAAAGGTGTTTTTGTCCTTATAGACATCTTATAAGTAGTAAATGCAGTCTATAGGTTTAGAATAGAGGCAACTAAACCTAAGTAGATCTTAGAGCAAGGCGTAAGTAGGGTCTTAAGTGTAGATTATAAGAAAGTCTGCTTAATTGCTAGGGTGCTAGTAGTTGCGTCTATTCGCTCGCATGTAGTAAAGGCAATTAAAGAGCTATTTACTAAAGTTGTTCTTAGAGCTAAAGAGATATTAGGGTTTCTTTATAGTCTTATCTAGCTAGTTGTTGTATTAGTCTAGGGACTGCAGGAATTAATAAGCGCTAGCTAATATAAGAGTTAATAATATAGCAGAATAGCTTCCCTGTAGTTTAAAGGTTAAAGAAGTAGTCTAAGTAGCTAGCATAACCTAAAATTAGCCTATAGTAGCTAGTGCATTATTGCATTGTTTAGATTATAAAAGAATAGTATATAGCTAATCTAAGTTGTTGTTAAAGCTAGCAAATAGATTCTGTTCTAGCTTAGTAGACTTTAAATAAAGAGGAATAGAGCAGCGTAAGTGCCTAAATTAAGAGGTAGGTTAATAAGAGCTAAGTCCTTATTAGCTAGAATAGCGCCTTTAGCAACAATATAGTTATAGGCTAAGCAGAGCTTTTAGTAATCTAGTTTAAGTTAGTTGGTCTAGGACTAGTGTGTGTTAAAAACAGTCTTAAGAGAATTATACTTAGTAACTATATAGTTATATTTGTTAACAAGTGTAGAGTAGGTGTCCTTGTACTAAGCAAGACTTGTTTTAGTTGTCTAAAGTTTAGAGGTAACATTTAAAATCCTATCTAATACATTATAGAGAAAGCCTATAAGAAAGGAGGCAAAGATCGCTAGTGAACTATACAAAAGACAAAAGAAGTACTAATTCAGTAAGTTGTCTAAGAGCTAGTAGAGGCCTAGAGATTAGATAAACTAGAAGTTTTAAGCAAGGTTATAATCCTCTAAGACTTGCTAGAAGAATTAGGAGGGTACTATATTAGCTTTAGCATACAAGTAAAGGAAGTTCTTAGTAAGCTTATCTAGTAAGCTCTAAGTGTTTAGCAAAGATGTGCTATAGATAGGAACCTTAAAAGCTAGTGTATATATAAAGTCCTTATAGCAGAAATTTAGCAGCTCTATAGTAGAAGCACTTTAGTGTTCTAGGATTATAGGCTTAAATGCAGTAGACGTAGCACCTTATGCCTCTAAATATTAAATAGAAAGGGAGTTGTTTAGATAGCAGGGAGTAGGTTAAAAAACTAGTGTCTCTTTATTGCCTAGAAACTTAGAGGAGGGTTAATTAAAGCTAGCAGAGAAAAGGCCCCTAGAGTAAAAAATAGAGCGCTTAGTAGTAGTTCTAGTAGAACAGCAGCTAGCTTTATAGAATAGGTTAGCAACCTGCTTAGAGATAGATAATGTAGGCTAAGTTAGAGAGTTAGCAGAAGAAATGCATAGCCTAGACTTGTCCTTATTATATAAGAGATTGTAGTTGTGTCTAGAAGGAGGTATCTTGTCTTAACTAGTATTGTTAGAATTAGCTAGTGCTATAGCTGCAGTTTTAAAGATGTAGTAAGATTAGTAAGAAGTTAGTTAAAAGTTAGTTAAGAAGTAAGTTAGGTAGTTAAAGGAGAAAGCAGAGCACCTAGTGCCTTAAGTAGTAGTAAGGACCTAGAGAGAAGCTAAGTAAAAGAAGAGGAGATATACAGTAAAAGGTTAGCAAAAAAAACTAGTGTTAGTAAAAAGGTTAAAGTAAAAGAGACTACTGTAACTAATACTTAAGGTTATGCAAAGAAACAAGTTAGAAGGTACTTAAAGAAGTAGAGGAAAGCAGCGCTAGACCACTTAAAAGGCGATAAAATAGTAAGAGAAAAGATAGAAGCGCTAGACTACTTAAAAGGCACTAAAGTAGTAGGCGCTAGACCACTTAAAAAGGCGCTAAAACTAGGTAGCAGGAGGGCGCTAGACTACTTAAAAGGCGCTAAAAGAAGAATAGGCTAGTACTCTAAAGCCTGTAAAGAGGTAGAACACTTAGTGTACTAAGGTTTAGTAGCTAGTTTGTACTTAAAAAAGCGCGCAGGTAAGGCTAATCTGTACTTAGAAACAGGCACTCACTACCTACGCAAGAAGAGGATAAAGACTAAGAAAAGAAGCTCTTACAACTAGGGCTATTGCTTAGTTAAGAGATAGCTTACTAAACTAGGCAAAAAATTATGCAACCTTTAATAACAGTAGCTAACTACTATGCTAAACAAAGGCAAAAGCCTAAGGGAAGAGCTTAGTTTTAAGCTGTTAGGTCTGCTATTACATAAGGCAGACTTCACAAGCACAAAAGGAAGCGATCTAGAAAGCTAATATATTTAAGAATAAGTAAACAAAATAGCAGACAGAGAGCTACAAGAGGGCAGAAATAGCTACCTACTTATAGTAGGTAGGCCTAGGCTCCTAGGCTAGAAGTAGAAGGAGGCCTATGCCCTAAAAGTGAAGTGAAAGTTAATAGGATAGATTCTACTAAGTTAGATAAGCACTACTAGTAGGTTGTGCTATCTAACTATAGTAGAAGTCTTAATATTAATAGTCTAATAGTTTAATAGTTTAATAGTTTAATAGTGTAATAGTATATTAGTTTAATAGTTTAATAGTTTAATAGTGTAACAGTTCATTAGTTCAATAGTTTAACAGCTTAATAGCTTAACAGTCTAATTGTAGTTTAGTACTATAGTAACTATAGGCAGCACGTTGTGGCAGCAGCAGTGTAGCGGCAGCAGCGTGGCGGCAGCAGCGTGGCAGCAGCAGCGTGGCAGCAGGCAGCGTAGAGTATTAAAATACGCTCAAACTTCACGCTAGAGCATGTATAGACAGAAAACAACAACTTTGCACAGCAACAGCAAGGCGTACAGGCAATATTAATGGCTAAAAATTGAATAGGAGGTAGCGGGTACCTAACAGAGTCGAATGGTGCCCCTTACAGGGCGTGCAGGCGCCTGCGGCGCGAGATGGTTTTGTTCTAATTATTATATAGATAGATTTGCCCCTCATCCGCTACCTAACGTCCCCCTTCACCCCCCTAGCGCTCACGACTCGTTTGTGTACTACGACATCTAGTTTAGGGACATGGAGGTCCCTCTTGCTGCTTCGAGCGTTGTAAAAGGGATCAACTTTGCATGGCAAGAAGGCTACAAAGACGTCGACGATTCTGAGTTGGAGACACTCTTAGCAGTCAGTAGGGAATTTGTTTGTTCACTAGAAACTGAATTACAAGCTCGTCGACTGTCCACAAGACCGGAGCCATCAAAGGCCGTCTCGGACTGCGTCAACAAGCTGCAGAGGCGCATCAAGGACTGGAACATCCTGCAAAGGTTGAATAAGAAAGAGACGGATCTCGTCCATGCGGCGTCCGATGCTCTGACGATCGAACAGTCAACGCGTGATGGAGCGCTTTACCAGGCTTTTCTTCGCGATGTCCATCGTACCGGTAACTGCACATTGGTACTGTTGTGTGCAGCGAGCCTGGGCAAACAGAGGGTTATAAGCTTGAATGCTGGAGAGAGGACGGATCCACTACAGATTCTCAAGCTCACCCGAGACGCTTTGGCCGTGCCTGCGCTGGACTCGCTCGCACAGGACCTGCTGCCTCGAGACATCGGTACCCCATCGGTTCAATCCTGCAAGATCTTACGCATGAAGCTGACCTATAAGTCTTAGAAAAGTCTTAGAAAAGTCGTATGAACGGGGCGTGAAAAGAAAATGCTCTACAGAGAAAGTGGGCACAGCTCAACAGAAGAAAAGTCTGTAATACTCCCTTGTAACATCACCATGGCTTATTTGTGGCAGGTTTTGAACCAAGTCGGCTCCCGATTGCTGAGGACTCTCGTGAATATCAAGACAAAGGTGAATAGAGTGAACTGAAACATTTGTTTGCTCGTTTCCACTCACGACATTGATAGAATGCAATGTTGATCCCCAAACACCGGACCATACCACCACCAGAACAATACACAACACTCAAAGCGAAGCCGCAAGATCTTTGACAGGTAAGGTGATCACGGCACTACCGCTGTGCTTCTTTTTCTGATGTTGGAACCAACATACTACAGGTTCGGGACCGGGATCGATAGAGACGGCTTTTTTGCTATCCCCCGAGACATTTGAACAAATTTGGAGTCATTCGCACGAATGGCAAGCTGAGGAACCCCAAACAAGCATCTTGACGATTCCGGCGGAGAATCACGTGGCCTCAATTGTTCGTTCGATCCCGCGTCTAAATGCAATCAGATTTGGCCGCCAGTTCGATTTACCAAAGATCTATCCAGCTAGTTCAATGTCATAAACTTGCTCTCGACCAGCATAGCTTCGGTTGGGCAGTCGGCTGGCACCAGACCTATGTATATACCATCCTTTCCAACAATATCCCAGACAATTCTTTTTATGTCCTCTTTGTGCCTGATTCTTATGCATCCGATTCGAGGGGAGGATTGCGATGCTCTGAAGAGAACAATCCGGTCTTTCGAGTGTTTCGGGATCTCGTCCGTGTAATAGTACGTCCACTTGTCGTCGAAAGAAAGCTCTTCGAGCGTTATATCAAACTATATCTGCGGCTTAGCTTCGAACCATATAAAACCTGATTCAGGCCGCGTTTATACCTCCTGTGCAATCTTGGCCTTGAGTTGCGTATCGCTATTCATTGTTTCCGCAGATATTTCGCGTGTGCTCATTGCTGCCCGTTCACCGATGGGCGCGAGACTTCAAACGTGTGGTTACGAGAGGTCCTTCCGCGACCTCGGGATCCCCAAATGGAGGAGGATTAGCAAAAAATCTTCAGGCCTTTTGAGCCGCGAAAACTGCGCTGAGATTCGGGGCAAGACCGGTTGCTGATGATCGAGGGAAGGCTGCAGGTTATCTCCCAAAAAGACTCAGTCAGACATCAGGAGATTGCAGGTATCGTCGTCTTACTATGTAGGATACATCCAGTGGGGAGTAGTATTGTACTCTGCGGTATTGAGTCTGGCTGCCTCCAGGCTGTACGGAACGAAAAGGGTCGAAAGCAATAGGGATGACATGACGAGCGTGTTGGCGCCCAACATCATCCACACCTGCCCCTCAGCGATCATTGGCCCGGCATTAGCGTCCAGAGGGCTCACGTGCGTTTTTTCAACCACGTGGCGCCGCAAATGTTTCGTTGATTTCCAATAACATAACAACTGAGATGAAAGATCGGAGCATTCCCTGAACCTAGCTATATGACAAGACCGATAATGAAGATGAAGGGGATAGGGATGACCTCGAGCTCGACATCCCATGGGCCAGGGAAAAGACATGAACGTTTCCCACTGCAACCTCTAATCAGCGTCTTTCGCCAAGTCCTGTTGAGGACTAACGGTCAGAGGTGCGAGCGTAGCGGGTACTGGGCTGCAATATGAGAAGTCAATTCGTCTAGCGCATACATAGAGTGCACATAATTCAATGACTCTGTGTCCCTTTTGAATTGCCTGAAACAGATTGCTTACAAACGTAAGACTCAGCTAGTAAGAATTGCTGCGTTGAGAGCTCTGTCTAGTACTCTTGTGATCTGCGGGAAATACACATTCACTCCCCATGAAAATATGACTGCTAATGCTGATACAAACTCGCGAGCATGCCGATCATGTGTAGTCCGCCATGCTCCTAAGCACGTCATGTGCTGTAAAGGATTTCTGTCCTCATCTTCTGTTTGATAGTGAACCCATAGTTCGTGTATAGCGCCTTCGCTTGTACAGCTGAAGATGATGCGGGGGGCATCGACACCAGGATCTTGGGCTGCCAGAGATGCCAGCAGCTTGATTGCGCAAGCTCCAGCTCCGGCTGCTTGATTTTGTGCTCCAATAAGGTTTCCATCTGTGGTAAGGCCTTTAGCCTCGATTATAACAAATGGGAAGCGCATATCGCCCTGGGTTGTGTGCGGATCGCTCGAAACCAGCTTGCAGGTTTGCCAGTACTCAAGTAGGCGCGCATGGTTCCGGTTGAAAGCCTCTCGAGATATACCGAGTGTAATATCTGGCTTTGGAGTTGTGATAATCCCTTCAACATCGCTGGTAAATGAGAATTCGCTCGGCTCTATTGACGTGGGTGGGGAGGTACAAATGAAGACCTCGCTCTCAGGTTGCCCCTCAATCACACCGGAATCAAACGAGTCTGGGCACATCCCTGGCAGTGGATGATCTTGAAGTTTTGTAGGTGACAACTTTGCCGGTAAGGGTGGCCAAGGCAAGGCCAGAACGGGAGCAGGATTGGAAGGCTTGAGCGAAGCAAGCCAGAGCTTGTCGCTGCAGTTGGCGCTAAGAATGCGACGCCAAGGCTGAAATCTGGCGAGCTTTTCCACTACGTCACCGTAAAGATGTGTTCTGTACTCGGGCTCCGACCCAGTCTTCTTCGCCAGCTCACGGCACTCGTCTCGATACACAGCTGCGAGCTGGTCAACAATCTTTGTCAACGCAGCCGCAGAAGCTGCACTTTCAAGATGGTCTTGGACGGTTTCATTGTGTGCAAGACATCGTGGACGGTCGAGCATGTCACGAAGCCCATCGGGGAGTAGCGCTTCGATATCAGGCGGGAGATCGTGATCGACATCGACACGGACGTTTGCAGGCTTCAGCACTGTGCTGCGATACTGCGAGCTTTTCTTGGTCGGGCTGCATGAACGTAGACGCCTTTGCACTTTCTTACGCAATCTTGGACTGTCTGACATGGCGTCTGTTACCCAGGAATCGTCGGGTTTGGAAGAGAGAGCTGGTTCGCGACCAGGCTCTTGTGTCGAGACCTCGCTCAGCCAACTAGAGATTTCAAGGGCGCGCTCCTGCCAGGGTACAATTGCTTGCTTCGAAGTGGGGAGATGTTGCGCAGGGCCAACGTCGTTTAGAGGCGAGTTTGAAGGCGGGGTATATGTTGCCACTGGTACCAAAGATCCTTTGAAACCAGGCGAGGATAGGCGGGGACGTTTATGTTCACTGCAAAGAGTGTCGCACCTTGCACGCTTCATCCCTGTGAGATGCGGAGCAAAGATGTTGGCGCAAATCGAGCAGAGGTGATGATAGTAATGATGAAAGAGCGGGTTGACTGTAGGCATAATGTGGTTGCCAGGCCAACAGTAACCGCCCACGCTAGCAGCTACCCACCGCATGATTGGCCGATGTTGCACCTTCCGCGACAACAACTTAGTGCGGGTTCAGCAGTAAGATCCCTTCCTCAGGCCAGGAAAAATCTCCACACAGAAGTGCGTCGACTTTAAACGCAACTCATTCTACACACACGCATTCGTTGGAGAAGATCAAGGCGGAGCGCGTTGACTGGCTTCTTGTCAGTAGAACTCTATATTCTCCAGCGATAAGTTACAATCACACGGTCGATATTACGCTTGCGATAGTAAATGCCTCCTTGAGCAGCTATACGCCTGCCTTGGACTTGCGCGGGGACGCTATACAAGCCCCGTGGTTGATTTGATGCACGAAATCCGGCGATCTCGCGGATCCCGGTCAGCACTTCGGACAGAGCTACATCTATCTGTTTTCGGAAGTATCTCCGCAGATCTCTTGTGGTGATATAATCATACGCAGAAATCTAACACTGTCATTTGACTAGGACCGCCGAGCAGCTCGAAAGGTCAGCCAAAGCCATTCAAGATCTTGGCATCTTGCATACAGATCTTGAGCTGCGAAACATATGGTGGAACGAGAACAAACGGTAGCTGGTGGTCGTCGACTTCGAGCGGGCGCAGATTGTGAAAATACGATCCCGGCCTGTACTTGGTCGAATTCCAACAATGGGAAGAGGAAGAGAAGGTTTGATGCGTATTTAAGCAGACAAATCCTTCATCTTCACGAAGGAATAATACTATGTAGCTATTAAAATGCGTAGACTAGGATTAGTTTAATATACTATAGTAAGGCACTTATATAAGGCGTAATAAGTGTTTATACCTTAAAACTTACTTATAGCACTAATAACTAAATAGCACATTAGTTAGCAGATAGTTTAAATAGGTAAGTAGTACATTATAGCAGTGTTTTACAAGTTACATAGCTACTAGTCTATTATGCTTAAATTACAAAGCAGATTATCTTTGTATATTCTAGAGCCTTAATTATACTACTTATAATATGCTTATATAAATCTTACCTTCTTAGTCTTTTTTATTACTCTACTTTTATTTACTTAGCTTATAGTCTTAGGCTGTCTCTTTAGTAACTTTGCTTTTCCTAATTTTTATTCTAGATTATTAAAACATTCTTTAATACCTAGCAGCATATGCATAGTATTACTGTTTTCCTACTTAAGTATAGTAACTTTCTTACTTTGCTAGGCTACATAACGTCTAAGCTTATCTACATAGGCACTTACATTCTCTGCTTTATATAAAATGTTAGCTATATTAATAATTATATAATAGAACTTACTTAGTGCTTTACTGCGTTAATGTACCTTATAATATAAGAATTTATCTAAGTCTTTACTTAGATCTAGGCTGGTAAATAGGGTAGGATCTACTTTTTCTTAAACCAAGAATAACTTCTTAACTAGTAGAATTAGACCTAGATAATGTACTATTCAATAGAACGCGCTTAGTCAGCGCTTTTAAACGCGCTACTAATCTCTAAATTTGGACTAGCTTTAATAGACTTTTAGGGGGTGCCCAATTTACCAACCCCTACCCCTAGGGTAGGGTTGAAAAAAACACCTTTTTCTTGCTCTAATTGCTCTCTACAGCCTGCTGTAGTAGGAATTTGTTAAGAGACCCCCCTACTGTTTGTAGTTTAGGTAATTTTCTACAAAATGAGCTGCTATTTAACTAATTTAGTTAAGGTTTGAGTAAGTTTTAGGGGATACCTAAACAGCGACTTGACCTCTACCCCATTTACCAGCCTACTTAGATCTTTATTACTACTCCGAAATGTAAAGAAAGTAGGGGGAAAGGGAGGACAGACTACTTTCTTCCCTAATCTAGAAGACCTAGACTAACTAGACTAGGTAATTCCAAAATAGGAAGCGTA
>SATY01001182.1:0-11269 GCA_004335155.1 Ascochyta viciae
GAGTGGACGTGGGTGCGGCGGTTGTGCGGTTGCTGGGCGGCCAGTGGGGGCCCCCAGGCGTGCGCCGCCGCCGCGGGGCATGGCCTGGGGTGTGCACAGTCTAAAAAGTGTCGAGCGCCAAGCTGTGGGGGCTGATGGCGGCGGGCGGGCGGCGGGCTGGCTGCAAGCGTGCGAGAGCGAGATGGGCATGGTGTCGAGGGGGAAGAGAACTCACTGCGCGCCGCCTTGCCCCTCGGCGGTGATGATGGGCTTCAGGTCCTGGCCCTTCCGCCGCTTCTTGCCGCCGTTGCCGTTGGCGGCCTGCGCGACCGCCTTTGCCTTGTTGATGGCGGCCTTCTTGATGTCGGCGCCATTCATCGTGGCCTTCCCCGCCACGCGCTGGCCCAGTCCGAGGAGGGGTGGGGAGATGCGGTGCCGTGTGCGGTCGGAGTGCGATCAGGCCGAGTCGACGCGCGGGCTGCACCTCATCGGCGTGCGGTGCAGGGAGAGGAGGAGGAGGAGGAAGAGGGAGGGGGGAGGGATGCGAGTGCGTGTGCGGGTGCGGGTGCAGACAGTGGGTTGGGCGTGTCTGCGACGCGATATGGCTATGCTTGCTGTCGCACCGTCTGCGATTTCTTCAATTGCTGCGACTCTGGCTTAGCGCTCGTCTCTCGGGCCTATCCTGGCTCTGCGCCCCTGATGTGATTGGTAGTGGGGGAGGGGTGCTGTGCTGCTGTGCTGCTGTGCTGCGTGGCGGCTCCTTGTGGTGACGGCAGACGGCAGACGGCAGACCGAAGACGGAAGACGGCGTAGGGGGATTGCTTGTAGGGAAGAGGCAGCAATCGCGGTGCAAACACGCGCGACTGACGAGGGAGTAGAGCGTCAAGAGCGCTGCCCTGTTGCTGTCGTGCATGCTTGGGCTGGCGGAAGCACGCCAGCCCAAAACCTGCAACTGATGTCATCGCCTCCGAATGCATCACCACCCTCCTCGAATTCGTTTCCGCCGGCATTGCACCGGAACGCCTAGCGGCCAGTGCATCTGCCATGGTGCCTGTTTTGCTGATGGCTATCCTTCGGCTGCATCCTGTACACTGTGCACATGACACGCACCGCCATCTGGCTGCTCGACTGTTGTCACTACACGCCATGTCTAGATTGCCAGTTGGTGTTCTCATCGACCTTGCCCAACATCATCCTCTTTCTTGATCCTTTCCACTCCTTCACTTCCAGCCACAGCTCAATCCAACGCCCTAGAACTCTGTCAAAAGTGTAGCCCTGCCTATCATATCGAATGCCTATCTGCGTAGATACCGCAAGCTTTCGTATTCTACCACGCATTCTATACCCAGAAGAGTACTTGTTCTTCGGGCACAGCCCTGGAGGAACATGGCACGGCAGTGGTGTAGCTGTCGTGCTGTGGTTTGCCGATAGACCTTGGATACTGTTTTGTGTCTCGACCACGTTTTTAGTACTCGCGTTGGGGCTCACAAGAGTCCTCAGGCTCAGGAGGGCTTGGTGCAAGGAAGATAGCAGACCTCACGGCGAGTAAGCACACTTTACCTATGAACAGTTGTTGCCAGTTCGACGGTGGTGGCTCCAGTACCAAACGACTCAGTGGCTTCAGTCGACTATGGTAACAGTGTGCTCGTGTCGCCCAGCCTTTCGAATACCACATTGCTGACAGATGAAAATCACGTTTGCTGACACCTTTAATCTAACTTTTACTGTTTTAAACTTTGACTGAACTTATACTGATTCTCGTATTGCGTAGCGCTGCGCCTTGAAAATTTCTCACAATTCTTGCTGCCCAAAACTTGTCTTCATTTAGTAGCAACAGCTCAACTAACACACTAAAGCAAGAATCTGTGATTTCGCCCGGAATTGCGGCATGGACACGCCAGAGAAGTTTGAGATATTCCACAATGACGAGGTCATCTCCAAATACGCACCTGGGATTGTCATTGGCAAGGTCGAGGGCCAGAAGGACACACTCAACTACTAGATGAAGAAGACGTCGTTTGTAACATACACTTCTAGCATGCCCTTGGAATGACATCCTTTGCATTTTCAAACTGGGACTATACAACCAACGATGTGCGTGTAAGAAGAGAGCAACGGCGATCAACTGCGACATGATCTCAAGGAAAGCCGAACATATTTCCAGACGTACCGTACAGCGCGAATTTTCTTTGCATACACGATCCAGCCATTCGCAGAGAGGAGAACAACATATGGACGATGAAAGAGGCTCTCCAGCTTGGCAACTACGCTGGTGGTAGTTGTGTAGTGGACTTTATCTAAATGGTCACAACTCAACAATGATGTCTACTGCGCCTGGCTTTCTAGAAATGTTAGTTCTGTCAGTAGCTCTGAACATGCGCAACGACTAAGAGCATTTGCGCGCATCTCCCTTATCCAACAGTCATCGTTCATACTGCAAGTCTCTCCCAAATCAATGCTTCTAAAGTGCTAGTATCGTTGCCTTTGAAATCTTCAGATCTGCACCATACCATGCACCACAATACTGATCGACAAGAAGACTTTGCAACGACCGGATGACTAGTGCGTCTAAAGCAACTTTGCTTCAAGAGCACGATCTTTAGTGGCTACTTTCAAAATCAACGGTTCCCCGGAACGAAAAGAAGGTGAAGGAATCCATTCTTTTATGCAGTCTTGGATACCCTATGGCGCACGGTCGGTTTCCAGGACACCAAACAGGCATTTTTTGGTGCTCAGAGCACCGAACACGTTTGGTGCAACGTGAGGCTGACCTTTTCTTAAGTTGTACGTTCATATGTCGCAAATGCGGTAGTTGCCGGTCATCTGGCCACGTTCATCTAGCGGGTAGAATTCCTCGGCATTGCAGACAGTCAGACTAAGGAACAAGAAACGTGTAGATGAACGAAGTTACAGAGAAACGAGTATAGCTGCGGTGTGTGCAGTGTTTGAGCATGCACATTAGTCACGGTTCTCCATTAGGACCGAAAGAGAGAGCCAAGACAGCGCGGTACAGTGCGCGTGAAATGACGGTGTGACTACTGTGAGCAAGTTTACTGCTCTTGTAAATGCGCAATTCAGCTCATGTTTGAGGAACTGACAAGCAACTTTGATACATAAACATTAAGGTCTTCCAAGTTCGAATTCCAAACTATCCAACTTTCAAACTCACACACTCACTACACTTTATACTTATCAGCTAACATATCACAAAACCGACGATGGAAATCCACTTTATGTCTTTCATGAGCATAGCCCTTTTCTTTATTAGCGCGTTTGGCCAAGGAGAGATAGCAAAGCGGACAGACGCAGAACGTCACAGCTACTATGCCGACCGAAGGCTTGCTGTTGGGTTTGTAAGCATATCGAGATCAACACGAGTCGCTATGCTAACACCGTTCTCAAGATGGTTTATGATGGCTATGCACCTCTCGACTTCTGGGGTCCTTTGCAGATATTTACCGCTGTAAGTTCGAACGTAGTTGCTTCGTCGCCACGAACGATCTAACGCTTCTGAAAGCTTTCAAACCAATACAACATGAGTCTCTCTATCATCTCTAAGCAAACAGGGCCAGTCAGTTCCTCTTACCCACCACGGTTAGGGCTAAACCGGTTACCAATCCCAAATAACGAGATCAACTCTTCTGTCGTGGCCACCCACACGACGAAGGATGCACCCCAACTAGACCTTCTCTTGGTCCCTGGCGCTAGTGTGGTTGGCGTCAATTCCGGGAATGATACATGGAAAGAAGACTTTATCAAAGCGAGATTCAACAGCACAGATCTCGTTGTTAGTGTTTGCACTGGATCGATGCATCTTGCAAAAGCTGGAGTACTGGACAACAAAATGGCCACAACGAATAAGCTAGACTGGAACGAAGTCGTGAAACATGGCAAAGACGTCATCTGGGTACCGACTGCAAGGTGGACTCAAGATGGTAAGATATGGACAAGCTCAGGGGTTGCAGCTGGAATGGACATGACGTACGCCCCCTTGAGCTGGATGTACGGAACAGAAAAGGTGAACTTTACGATGAATCTGATCGAGTTATCGCCACACACAAACCAGCACTGGGACCCTTACTCAGTGGTGCACAAGGTGAGTTTACATGAACTTTCATTCTGCGTCACAGCTAACATACCTCGAAATAGGTACCAGGTGCCAACATGACAGGATTAGAGAGGAGAGGCCAACCAAAGCCTATCCAGCCAGGCAATGGCGAGTGGGTGACGGCGATCCAAGGAATCAACGCTGCTGGCTAGGCTATCCTGCCGTTAATTATCTTCGCTGGCCAGTACCACCAGTCTGCCTGGCACAAGGAGGATATGCCACGAGACTGGGCTATTACTGTTAGCAACAACAGCTAGACAGCTAATAAGCTTAGGGTTAAGTGGCTAAAGTACTTTATAAAGCACACAGAGGGCCAGGTGGTTAGGGCGTGTTCGCTAGTTATCCTTAATAGCCATGAGGGCCACAACTCTCTTGAGTTCCAAGAGCTCTGCAAGGAAAACAACATCTATAAGCTCTGTATTTCATCTTACTTGTTCTACCTGCTGCAGCCTCTTAACATTAGCTGCTTCTCGCCGTTGAAGCGCGCGTACAGCTATAAGATTAAGAGCTTAATCCGCAACTACACAAACAGCAGCACTAAGCTTGAATTCTTGCCAGCATTTAAGGTAGCCTTTAGTTGGTTGTTTACAGCAGCTAAAATCTGCTTAGCCTTCTGAGGCGCAGGCTTTGTCCCACTTCAACCAGACGTTATTCTGTTGAAGCTAGATGTGCAGCTCCGTACATCTACTCCAGATGCTCTAGCAGAGGAGGCTCTTTAGAAGACTTATACACTAAGCAACATACGTAAGCTTAAGGCTTAATTATGACTGATATGTGATCGCGTTCAGCAGCACAAGAGCTTATTACCAGTCTCAATTATTTGGGCTATTAATCAGCTTAAGAAGGGAACTGAGGTAATAATACTCTTAGCCGAGCAGATGCGCGATTGGATTACCAGCCAATGGAGGCGGCGCAAAAAGAAGCAGATACAGAAGCAGGGAGTCTTAACAAATTGAGCTGGAGAGGTTATACTAGCTTAAAGGGAGGCTGCGCAGCAGGTAGAGCGTGAGAGTCGTCAGAGAGAAGAGCAATTAGGTGTAAGCCGGCAGGCTCTAGCACGCTGCAAGAGGTGCAGGGAGACTTGGCACAGCTCACGCACATGTAAGGAAGATACTCTAGATACTGCTTAGCCTAGTATGTTAACATATATATACTAGCTTGTAGTGTAGTTGAGCTGTACGCTTAGAGATGTGTGCAAACTTGCTGGGGTGCAGCGCTCGCTTATAAGTTAAAGTACGTTGTTCATTCCACAATCTCGATTTGCTTTTCCGGTTGGCAAGGACACCTTGGTAGAAGATCTTCGGAGGTGTGTATTATGACACAATTCGCCTCAGATGGTCGGTTCATGAAGCTCTCTTGACAGTGCAAGTCCTTGATCTCGACGGACAAGGTGAGCCAAATCTCCTTGGTGAGCAAAATGTCAAGTCGAACAGTCTACGTCACACACTTTGTATCCACGGCAAAGAAGGAGAATCAACTCAGACCTTTACGCTTCAGAGTTCTGTACTACGATCGTTACGATCATTCCATATGGTTTGTATCGTGCATACCCAAGTTCCGTACCATCCAATGATATCAGCACCACTTTTCGAGTGACCAATCGTCACATTTTATCTCCGATTGCTGCAAAAAGCTTTTCGGTGGAACCGAACCGTACCACTGGTAGGAGAGAAGTCTTCGACAACGTCATTCTATCAGAGAGCGCCGCTTATGGTAGAAAGTGGAAAGTTCAGTAATTGTGTTGCTCAGCCGAAGAGACCGTGTGTTTTGCATGTAGGTGAGGGTGATGATAGAGCGCCTCCTACAACAAAATTCTTCTGCACTGTAGAGACCATGTGGATCGTTAGAACCTCACCAGACCAGCCCCTTTAAGTTCATTAGGCTTGCCAACGGGATGCGATGCTCTGGCCAATTCAATGCTAGTGTTCTTTCTACGTTCGGATTGCAGGTGCATACTTTTGTGTGATTACACGAGAGCTCTGTGCTACTATACCGCGCCGTTATCATAGCCATTGGTCTGAGATATCGCATATCTTACAATGATACACTATCTTTTTGCTACCCTTCTCCGCAACATATTTCTCTCCTGGGTATTCGTAGTCAAGCGGCGTATACTCGGGAAATCGACATCCAATCGTGTTGCAAACACACGTCATATTTGTCATAGTTCCGTGGACAGGCACAAGCCTAAACAGTTGTTTAGTACTCTTACCCCAGAATAGCTTTAATACCTACATTGCTGACTTGGCCACGCGATACTTCGCCAAGGTAGTCACAAGCTGATCGATCTCAATGTGGTCGTTATGTGTGGGCAACAATTCGGCCGCAGTAACGTGATTGGCGTCAAACACCACGACTGAACTATTTTTGGTGAGACAGGGAAGGCATGATGATACCGATGCTGTGGTCTTGGGCAAGAACGCCGCCCTCGAGATGTATATAAGTGGCCCTGAAATTCGCTGTCTCAGCAACATAGGGCTTATTGTACCTGGTTCTTTTAGCATATTTGCAATCGAGACGCTTAATAAAGGACAAGTCCACTTGAAAGTGGCAAACTTGATAACCGGAATGTTTTCATAATATTGCTTTGCCATTTCTGGGACGACAATCTTAGCGCCCGCTGCGATATAAATCTTTACGCAAAAAGCATGGCCGTGGTGGTAGTGCGTAGGCTATACAGGCATTAGTACGACAAAGAGCTGTCCAGAACATGTCATAGAACGAAGAAGGATCTAGACACAAACCTGCCTAATCGGCTTTCCGAGAGTTTGCATCGACCGTTCTAGTAAGAGCGGGGCTTGCTCGAATGGAGCATCTAGCGAAACAGCGTGGTCGTGCATCTCAAGCAGAATTTCACGGTACTGATGGACCTCAGGCAATCGCACGACTCATACGCCAGGCATATCAGAATATGACTGCTGAGCGTCCAACTTGTCGAGCGTTCCGTTGGAACGACCCCACCAGATGTGACTAGCTAACTCTTCGCCAATTTGGGTAGTCCTGTTATCGTCCGTAATAGGTACGCTGTACAGTGCCATACTGTTTGGAGCGTCGAGGAATGTTGCAGGCAATGAAGGATTGATGGATATGCCGTCAGTGTAGAAATCCGTAATCAGTCGATCGTTATTGTAAACGACTTTGAAGTGGCGGGGGATCATTACACCATTGACGGGGGCGTATTAGTAGAAGCGAAGGTCGTTTGTGGATTGACAGAAGAAAGGATGGTCTTCGTAGGAGCGGATCACATAGGGCAGGTATGTCTTAGGGTTGAACAAAATTAACAAGCCGGTAGACTGATCGTACACCTTTCCGTGGCATTAGTTACTAGTCAAGAAAAAATGGCTCGAGACGACAACACACCCGCTGGCATTCGAAAGCTGTTCTCAATTTGCTCGTAGCGAAGAGTAAAATTTCCACTTGCTCGAATCTTAGGTAGGTTAGTACAGCAAAATTGGACCATTCGCTCCGGCACCGAAAGGCAGTCATACGTACCTGCTGTACTAACAAAGGATTCCACTTGAAGCTGTCAAGAATCATGACAATAGTCAGATAATCTAATCTTCGTTAGTCTTCAAATCCAAGTTCCCTGCAAATGTAGTACACACCGTCTACCAAGCCTTCAGGAGGAGCATCAGGGGCAAAATTAGCAAAGCTGCCTTGAAAATTCGCAGCGAAACTACCGTTTCTACCAAGGACCACGAGCGAATAATCCATAGGGTCCAAATTTGGCCGTGCGAACACCCAGAGAGCTACAAGCCATTGGTCAATATTCCTGACCACGAAAATTGAGGAGTGCCATGCGTGACAAACTAGCAACCTTGTCGATTCGCTGAGTCGCTTGAGTAGTTGTATGTGACTGTCTGGCTTCTGTACGGCACGAAAACTTGGTCCAGGCTGTTCAAGGAGATGGTGGTGACGATCGAGCGAATGCGAAATCGAGAGCCGCTTATCCTGGTTGTCTGAATGATACACATGCTGGAACATAACCCCATCGCCATGAGGGCACGATCCAGAAGATCTGCCTGTGGCTCATCGCGACGGGTTGAAAGAGCTGTTGGAGACGGTAGACTGTCTTTTGGCAGATCGCCAGCCTCGTGAGCTATTACCAGCAGCAGAAGGCATGATACAGCCAGGGTCGTTAGCAGTCTAGCTGCGAGCATCATGCAGTAAAGATTCGGTGGCAAGATATATTATGTTGCTTGCCAAGAGCGGAAAGAATGACTTGGGAACGTGGTGCATGGTCCTTGTAGAAAGCTGCGTCGCTTAGCAATATTCTAGTATCTGATAAAGCAGTTTGTTTACAACAAGAGGATCGAGACAGAGACCGAGAGAGGTTTCCTACGAAAAGGACTGGAGAGTGCGGAAACATCGCGCAGATTACTCGACGTTTTAGGCTTTAGTGAAAGAATGGTGGCGCCCTGGCACAATATGGTCGGATGTCGGACTCAAGACAAGATTCAATCCGATCCGATCCGTCAAAATAATTTGACCGCGGACATCGTCAGACCACATAATAACTACCATGGATAGCTCCATTGTCTTGATTCTAGCTGATCTATAGTGCGCATTATGCGCATTAGGACTAGCTAACGAGTGAATCTGCTAGCCTAGTTGGGCTCCAGCTAGTAATGTCAGATCTGGCTGATGATAAGTACTGTTCTGGCCACGGATCACTTATCAGAGTGATCATACGTACCTTTTGGATGCTTGGCATGGTGGGCAGAGCCGTGTCCTGACAAGTAATTCAATACGGAGACGGATCTAAGCTGCTTTTCCGTTCCGGTTTGCGAGTTGTATATATTATTACTCTGCAGTCTTCGGCTCCAACCTTATACCAAACAGCGGGAAAACTTTGCAGACGTGTTCCGCAATTCCATTACCTTACCACATCGAACTTCACAATGGCTCCTTACAAAATCGCGGTCTATCTTTTCAGTGGAGGCGATCTCATGGACTTCAGTGGTCCAGTTGAGATATACAGCGCCAGCCCCAACCCAGCGGACCCAGCATTCGAAGTGACTTCTTTCGCGCACCATAGCCCCATAAGTGTCCAGACGAACGCCTTGGTCTATACTCCCAACACCACATTCGAGGAAGTTGCAAAGAACATGGCGGACTATGACATCCTAGTCATTCCCGGCGCGCACGGCGAAGTGATCAAGTCCTTGATTATGTCTAAGGAGGGCAAGGAGCTTGCATCCCTCATCAAGAAATTCGCTTCAACCCCACCCTCCCGAGAAGGCGGGAGGAGAGTCCTCCAATCCGTATGTACGGGCGCCATTCTCCTCGCGTCTGCTGGAATCCTGGCTGGTCGCACAGTCACGTCGCACCGCTTTGACCTTGATCTGCTAAAGCAAATTGCGGATGAAGCAGCTGGCGGAGATTCAAAGATCAGCATTGTCAGAAAGCGATGGGTCCATGCTGGGAAGACGGATGTAGGCGTTGAAATCATCAATGCAGGTGGAATTACCTCGGGAATCGACACGAGTCTTTGGATTTACGAGCAGTTTGCTGGTAAAGAGCGGGCGGAATGGGTGGCCGAGGTTGAGGAGTTTGAAAAGAGGTCCGATGCCTGGGGTGTGCAATAGCTTTATTGGTTAGACCTGAGCATGTCACCACGCGATTAACACCATCCATCATGGAAACCTCTCCAACCCTGTTTCTTAATGGCAAGTTTGGTTGAACTACCATGGCCTCAGTGTTAGTATTCACGATGTTTTTTCCTCAGCCTACTTTCCACTTACTCTCTCGCCACTACACATAAGCAGAGGCTCGACAAAAGCTGTCGAACCTAATTTCAGACTCCTGGCTGTCCTAACTGTTAAGTACGCTATTAACTACGTCTCTGGGGTCGATCTCGTCCACGTGGGAAAATGTCTGTAGCCAGTCATCTCGTGCAGGAGTGCTAACATCCATGATTGTCCTCTTCACTGTAGCGCAGCCGTTAGGACTTGGTGGCACGCTGTCGAGGGGCTGCCACAGTCGCTCCCTGACTCCATCGCTTGGGTTGCGGACTTTGTTCAAGGCACGGACTTCGCCTTGTACCGTAGATATCGCTGTGGTTTCACCAAGATGACAAGGTGATAACACCGCTGCCTCGTTGATGCCCATGGCATAAGAATTTCCCGTTTCAATCAGGACATCTATCCTGGTTTCCTGTGACACCGGAGAATTTTTCAATGTAAGAGGACAGTCCATACTGGTAGAGCATACATAATCAAGGCATAAGTGACTCTCCAATCGGTGGGTATTCGCTGAAGGATCAACCACGAGAACTCCCGTCGCGGTCTGAACGCATGCCCGACTTCTTGAATCTATGATACCTGGTAATGAGGCTCTCTGAGCGTCCATTGCTTGGCCAGATCTACGTCGCTTGCTCTGTGCAAGCGGTTGTTTTATGCACCAACCCTTATCTGATAGATTCGGTTCTGGCTGGTGATCGTAAACTGCATTCAAGGGACGCGCACTACTACTAGTAATAACTATAATTTTACTTACTTACAACTCTCTAAGCTGTCTTTAATTACTACACTGTATTAGTTATAATTTATTATATTAGTACTAGGGTTTTAGAATTATAACATTCTCTACCGTTTTGTGTCTCGATTTTGTGGCTGGATTTTGGGAGGAAACTTGTCTAATACATTTGCAACAGTGCTACAAACAACAGCAATTACAGCAACAGTATCGCCTTACACTCCTTAGAAGTTAATTCTTTTAAATAACAACATCTATTTATTATTATTCTACAGACCCTAGACTTGTAGCAGTGCTATTTATTTACACTTACAACAACTTTGTTGTTAATAACTAACTATTAACTACCTTATAAGCAATAACTTAAGCTACTCTATACCTTGCGCAGTTTCTACTTCTTTAAAGACTAGCAAACCTACTTCTTTAAAGGAGCCTATAAAAAGAATACCTAAAATAGTTCTATTCTATCTTATAGCTTAGGTAGCCTGCTCTAGTGTTGTTAAAGTAAGCGCTAATAAGATGCGCTAACTAAATACATATACCCTTATTACTTTATTAATATTAAACTAGTAGTAGAAGACACTATTAATAAGGAGAAGTTATATATAATTAATGCTACATTCCTAACATAGGGCCTTGTTATTAATAGGCGCAATAGTACTAAGTAGGCATGCTTAGGGCATGCTTTTACGCTGCTAGTATTAG
>SATY01001183.1:0-11268 GCA_004335155.1 Ascochyta viciae
ACCTCACCCACCTCACCCACCTCACCGCCACTGGTCCTGCACCCTCCTCCTAGCCACCACAACACTGTCATCAAATCGCGTAAACTGTCTAATCTCCACAACCTCCAACCCCGCCTGATCAAGCAACCAGCGCCAGTGCTTCTCGCGCCGCTCCTGGGCGTCGAACATGGCTTTCATAGCCAGACTGAGGGCGGCCGTGTACTCGACGCCCGGGGCGGAGGCGGGCGGTTTGGCGTCCGGGAGGACTTTGTCATCGATGTAGAGGCGGCTGGAGGGGTTGTACTGGAGGGCTGGGAGGTGCATTTGTAGGATGTGGATGCAGGTTGTGTCGTCGTAGTTGTGTAGGATTTGGCGGAGGTAGTAGGCGCGTGCGTCTGTTTTGGTTGGTTGGTAAGCTGGGTGATTGGTGGTGTGGACTACTTACTGTGGATGGGCTGCTCGGTTAGGAAGTCGTGCGCCATCGTTTCCATGCCCGGGACTTGTAGGGCTTTGGAGAGTACCGCTGGTCGGTCTTGCAGGATGATGCGGCCTGGAAGCGACGGGAAGAGTTTCTTCAACGCGGCGCACTGCGAGCCGTTGCCGCCGCCGACATCGACGAATACGACGTCCTCAGGCTGGACGTCTGCGGCGACTTCAGTGTCGAAGGATACGACGTCTAGCCAGGTAGGCAAGGCGGCGAATTGGGCTTCCATGAATCGGTGGAAGGCGCCTTGCTGGACGGGGTGTGTCTCCATCCACGTGTAGAAGTCTTCCTCGCTGTGCTGCCCGACTTTAAAGGCCGTCTTTCCTTGCTCTGGACTGCCAAGGACATTGTTCAGTGCGTAGAAAGCTGGCAGACAGTTATCGTGACTGTAAGCGTTAGACTTGTTTCTCAACTGTTCACCGACTTACAAATGAGTAACCGCATCGTTGAAGAGCGGTACGAGAAGCATGTGCGTCAACGATGTGGGCTTGTAAATCCCCGGCTGCGACTCAAGGGCCATGCCCTGCGTACAGAGATAATCCAGGACAGACTCCAGCACACCTTTAGGCAGCCCGCTCGCCTGAGCTACATCATCGAGCGCTGCTCCCTCTGGACTCTTTGCAAGAGCATCAAAGATCCCCCGATCTTGACCAATCCGTGCAGTAACCAGCGGTAGAGGCTAAGCGTGGGTCAGCAAGTACCTTGTCAGTGCTGAACCCCGTCACTCACGCCATACACCAGACGCTGCATAGTCTCAAACGGCTCCTCGACAGCCGTGGCCGCCCGCCGCGCCAGCTTCTGAAAGTCACGTTTCTGCACATCATCCTGGAAGTAGGCAGCGGGATCGGCAGTGAGAAGCCTCAGCTGCTCAATGAGCGCCTGCGGATTGGCTTGCGACGTCATGTTGGAGGTTGCACAGAACTGACTCGATGACAGGCTCGGTTGCAGCCCGGGAAACGTGGGGAGTACTAGAAATAGGGAGCGGCTCGGTCCAGTAGCCACGGCTCGGCCTATGCCTGAAAGAGGAACCTACGCCCGGCAGAAGGAAGGCTAGTCCGTTTACACATGCACACACATCGCGCTTTACTGTATGTGTAAGAAGAGTGATCCTTCGTTCATACTCAAGACGCCTGCCCATGGAAACAATCTCCTACACGAATCATATGTCCTCGATACGCGTAACCATCGTTCCTGCTCTTCCGACGTATGTTTGATGATTCCCTCAGCCTTATGAGGCACAGCATGGTAAAAGGAGTGCCAGTCGCACTTGCCACCCTTGACTCATGGCTTCGTATACTCCATGCCCAGCGTGCTGCAACTCTTGAGTGGAGATGGAGATGCTCGAGCAGCGGGATGTGGGCTCGGTCCCGGATCGAGGACCCGCACTCATTGTCATGATGTGGACGCTCACGTCTCTTTCGTTTTTCACGGTGGTTCTGCGCTTCGTCTTCCGCGCGCGCAAAAGGCAGATTGGGTGGGACGACATCTTCATGGCCACGACCTGGGTACGTAGCGTGGTCGAAATAGCCCGGCAATGCTAATCGCGCCAGCTGTGTTTCGTGGGATGGTCGTCGGTGTTGACGCTGTATGCCAACCGAGGAGGGTGCCAGCACATCTGGGACGTGCAAAAGCGCGGTATGGACAACCTGACCAGAGCGATTCTGTTGAACTGGACGTCTCAAATCTTCGGCATCGTCGGCGTAGCGACTGGAAAGATTTCCATCTCGACGTTGTTGCTGGCCATCCTGCGGGACACTGGGTGGAAATGGCAGCGAATCTACCTCTGGACCGTCACCATCGTGTTGACGAGCTGTGTAGCCATATCCTGCTCGCTCTTGACCTTCCTGCAATGCAGCCCACCAAGACGTCTGTGGGATCCGCGGATAGAAGGAACGTGCATGGATCCCAAGATCATGGCTGCCTACGGCATCTTCACTGGATGTAAGTCATCCATCCACTCCTCTTTGACCACACTAACAACCCCAGCATTCTACACCTTCGCCGACGCCAGTCTCGCCATCATCCCACTCACCATATTCTGGAAGCTGCGCATCAGCATGCTCCAACGAATCCAACTCTGCATAGTCTTCGGGCTCAACATCCTAACCTCCATATGCTCCGGCATCAAAACGCAATACCTCGCGGAGCTGGGAAACCGCACAGACCAGACATGGGCGACATACGACATCTTCGCCTGGGTAACGGCCGAGCTGTTTCTGCTGGTGGTATGCGGCACGGTCCCGACACTCTACCCTCTTCTGCGCGCAATTCAGTCGTTGCTTGCGTGGATCAGGAATAAGATTGTGCCGCGCTCGCCGACCAGCGAAGATGCGCAGAGACAGTCGGATGAGGTGTTGACGGTGGGTAAGATCAGAATGCGGTTGAAGAAGCGTACGACGCGGGGAACTACGACTGAGAGTGGGAGTGAGGCACAGTTGAATGGTTCCATGTAGGCGCAGTTAATAGGGAGCTCTTTGTTTCTGCTACCCCTGAAGGTGATGCGACGTACATACACTACTAGTCATCTACCGTTTTAGTGTGACGTCTCCTTGTGTTGATTCGATGAGGTCGAGCACACTGAAACAAGGACACGCTCTTCGAGAAGCCACTCCCAGGTGCAACAGAATGATCCCAAGCGACCTGACTACACCACAGGACCAACACAATACGACGAGCCTTAGGAGGGAGTTGTGGAAGAGATAGTACACACGCCGCCCTATCTTTTATGTTATAGACTGAAACGCGACTGTGCATGTTGAGAGGAGCCTAGATTGGATTGTAAATGCTGCTAGCTGGGCTGGCGAACAAGTGTACCCACGAATTGCGCATTTTGGAGGCGGTTTGTGTATCTGTGTAGTTCTATGTAACATTCATGTTCATGGAGGAATGCAGTGTTGTTTTCATGTATGTTGTTAGAATGAGAGATATGTTTTAGATTGCTGGTTGCGGCTTTTTAGGTGGGTTAGGAAGGAGGGTGGAGATTGAGGTTCATTTTGAGAGCGAAAGAGTGAGACGTGGTGATCTCCTAGTAGGTAGGGAATTATGTGTTTGAATTGGTATGGGATGGATAGACTAGTAGGTACTTAGGGTGGAGTGAGGTAATGGGACAACATATAAGGTGTTGAGGGCTCAAGGGTGTTAATTTTGCCTACGTGCCTGTTAACTAGGGTGATCAATAGTGCGTATGAATCTTGGGCGACAGCAACGTGCAATGCTTGATATTTGGTTTGTTTTACGGTCATAGCCATTGAGTACCGGCGAAATACAAGCTCAATACATGGTGAGTCGCATCATGAATGGATCATTCAGGGAACAATGCACCATATGAATATCCACCAACGCTCATGCTTACTGACATAACTAACTAGAGATTTCTAGGCTTATACTTACCTTTCCCCTGGACCTTCAACCCGAATCTTCGCCTCGCAAATACTCCCAGAAAGTGCACCCAACCCCAAGCCGTTGAATCTCTCAGAAAAGCATTCCACAGCTTGCTTACCTTCACTAGCCATCGATGCTACGACCAATCCAAGTCCCGTAGCCATGGCAAAACGCACTGTATAACATACCACACGGTATGCTATCTGGTCTGTATGAGCTGATACCAATCGCACAACAGCGATAGATAGAATGCGATAATCAGCAGTTGGGATTCACGAAAGCGAGTAGACTGGGCAAGATGGCTTTTTATCGGGCGCTGATACAGCTTCGTACGGGTATCAACGCATTGAATGGTTGGCTATCAATCATTCGGCACCTAACTATAACAGTCAGCCTGCTGAAGTAATTTTTCGCTCCCATACCTTTTTGCTACCAAGACATCGATAGATTTCTCACCATCTAAAGCCTGCGTATGCACGAGTTATGTTTAGGTTTGTTACTAAAGCCTCATTGTTCAGAAAACATTCATCGCATTGACAGTAACGAAACGTCCTCCAGATCGACAGTGTATTCAAACCAAATTGATTGCGTTGCATACATATCTAAGAACAAAGCCCGTAATGATGATTTCGCCCATGGTCTACCGTCTATAATCAAAGAAAACCCGTTCACGCGCTCAGCCTCCTAATCAGATGAAAGGAGCCCCCGATGACCTGGTCTCAACGACGGTCTACAAAAGTTTACCACCGGGGAAGCTGCGGTACGGGCAGCCGGAATCCTTGTCGCAACGGTTCTTCGACCTAGGGCAAGGCTGACCACGACCCGTCTCGATATCGCAGCAATCAGCGTTCTGAAAGCGTCAGTAACCAGGAAACACAAGGACGGAATGGTACCCACGCATTTGGAGTTGGGAACACCGTTGTTCACGCAGAAGTTCGCAGACTGCGCGTTCCCGGCTTGCAGGCACGACGCGGAGCCAGTCTGTCTGACGCAGGCGTCGCTACCTTGGTCACCGCCCCAGCAGCATCCTTGGTCGCCGATGGTACCAAAGCCGCCCGCAATGTAGCACTAGATTTCTCTTGTGTTAGTGGGGGTTTTTTATTTCTCGTCATGCTTGGAGGTGGTTGGGCGTCTTACTTCGGCTTGGACGCTCACACCTAGAGCCAAGATCATGCGTGTTTGTGTGTGCAAAACGTGGCAGTTGAAACGAGTAATCGACTGGAAAACATCGCCCCTTAATATCGAAGTGTACGAGTTCTCGGTGTTTGTTGATCAGCGACATGTACATATAACTAGAACAGCCCGGTATTGTGCTTCAACTCACCAGCTCCGAGCACCACTTTCGTTTCCACCACTCTCGTTTCCACAACTCTCGTTTCCACCACTTTCGTTTCCACCACTTTCGTTTCCACAACTTTCGTTCCTCAACTCTCGTTTCCACAACGTACAACACCCTCCATCCATCTCAACAAAGCAGTTTTCGCTCTTCCTCACCGGACTTCTCGCGGGCGTTGTAGCCGCCGCTCCCTACGCCGATGTCTTCGCCGCGGTACGAGCAAAGCCGTACAAAACCCTCAACCAGCAATAACTAGCCTGCTCTTCTCAGTGTGTTCCCGGTAAAGATTGCTGTTTCTCCACGATAGGCGCTTGTAAGCGCCAGGCCACTTTCGCTGTGGAGCGATAGTTTGAATGCGGACAAATTGACCTGTGTCCTAAACTTGGGGTGCCGTTGACTAGCTGTGTTAGTATACCCTGTTTTGCTTTGTTGATCTGGTCTAGTAATGCGCTGGGGACTTTTACTGACGTTGTTGCAGAGGGCGGATTGCTGCAGTATTTCTACCAAGGGAGGTCGTGGGTGCCCTGGTAAATAGATGGTGGTTGAGTTGTTATAGTGCTTGTTGTAGCATTTCGGCATCCGGATTACACTTGGTACTATGTGTAGTTGAACAATCAATGTGCCTTACAAGCTCGTCAAGTACTTGCTCGTCGTGTTTTGTAACAAGCTACCCAGTGTCAAGACCCGGCTCTGCCTACCGGACCAAGCAACCAAAAAGGTATTAGTACTCACTCAGATAGCAAGCATGCAGGCAAGAACAGTACTTTTCGCTAATGCTAGGTTACCTCTTAAAGCTTAACACTTAGAATAGAAGAACTTAACTCTATCTACCTATAGCAATCTAACTACTAAGATAAAACAAATCCTTGTACTAACTCTTCTTAATAAGAATATCTACAGTATAAGCAACTACTTTATTACTAATAAAAAACTACTCTATATACTATATTTACTTTATACAAGCTTATACTAATAATAATATTAACACCTTCTTCTTCTAACACTACCTTCTTCTTTTAACAACAGCCTACTTCTACTTCTACTACTTCTACTACTTCTACTATTTCTACTTCTACTTCTTCTACTTCTACTTCTACTACTTCTACTTCTACTACTTCTACTTCTACTACTTCTACTTACACACCAAGCCACTAACTACCTAATCTAAAAACACAGACTTATAGTACTACTACACTTTAACTACTATATAAGTTCTAGTATAATACTAATAGTGTAGAAGAGAGATTAAGGTTAGGTGTATACTACACTACACTACACTACATTACGCGCGCCGTAGGATGTAGATTGTAGAAAAACAGGTGTAACAATTTCCATTGCAAAGCGTAAGTTTAGAAAAGAAATCAAGTTGTTGAGACGTGGAAGAGGTGTTAGCAAAGGAGGTACGCTACGAATATGGTTGTCACTTGAATATGGTTGTCACTTGTAGATTGTAGAGCAATGTAGTGCGTGTGGTTCTTCGTTTATTCGTTATTTCATTAGCAGCTACGTACTGCCTTGCTTCACTTTGAATGTCTGGGGTCGAACACGACAACGCTGCGCTCAGCACACGGCGTGCGTCTTCTCGTGCTTGCCCTGCAGACTGTGCTCCTCGTCGCCGAAGATCTCCTGCGTGCTCTTCTTGTTCTGCGCGTGGTGCAGGGTGGTGCGACGGCGCATGGCGAACTGGTGTCTGGGGCAGTCAGTATTCAGAGGTTGTTAGAGCGTATGTGTAGGTTGACTCACTCTTTGTGCTCCTTGATCTTCTGCTCGTCGAGCGAGTCGAGCGTCTGCAGCGCGAGCTTGAAGTCGGCGATCAGTGCGTCGCAGCGAGATTTGGTGAAGTCTTCGCGCACGACGATGCGCATCAGCTTCATCTTCTCCGAGTGCGGCGCCATGGTGTAGGCGGGCACAACCCAGCCGCGCTCGCGGAGCTGGTGGGCGCTATCAGACATTAGTATGGACTTTTCATAGACGTAGTATTGGTACGTACACGGCAAACTCATCGTAGTGCTTGCCCAGGTCCTCGTCGATTCGGCAGGCAACAAGCGGCAGACCCTCGCCCTTCTTCTGGCTCAGGATGATGAAACCCAGGCTCTCCAGGTTCGCGGCGAGGTAGTCAGCAATGCGTGTCAGGTTCAGCATAATCCTCCTGTATCCGCGCTTGCCGAGACGGATCAGCTGGTAGTACTGTCCGATGATCTGCGAAGCACCGCGCGAGAAGTTGAGCGTGAAGGATGCCTGATCCGCGCCGAGGTAGTTGATGTTAAAGATGAGCTCTTTCGGGAGGTACTTGGGATCGCGCCACACGACCCAGCCGACACCGGGGTACACGAGGCCGTACTTGTGGCCGGACACATTGATAGATACGACCTTCTCGAGACGGAAGTCCCACAGCAGCTCGGGGTTGACAAAGGGGGCGACAAACCCGCCGGAGGCGGCATCGACGTGGATGTCGCAGTCGATGTTGCGCTCAATGAGGAGGTCGTTGATGGCCTTTGTGTCTTCGTACTCGCCGGTGTAGGTCGTGCCGAGGATGGTGCAGATACCGATGGTGTTCTCGTCGACGAGGTCTACGGCCTCCTTGGGGTCGATTACGTAGCGGTCCTTTGTGCAGTAGACGTATTTTTCCTCGACATCAAAGTATCTGCATGCTTTCTGCGATGGGTTAGTCTCAACGACTATTTCTTTTTGAATGTGTACTAACCTCCCAGCAGACCTGCACAGCAGAGTTCATGACGATGTTGGGGTTCTCGGTCGACTTGCCCTCGGCCTTGCGCTTCTTCTGCCAGAGCTTCTTCATGGCCAGGACGGCGAGCTAGACACGTTAGTGTGGTTGTGCAAGGGATTGATGGGAACGCACCATGATGGCCTCGGAGGAGCCAATGGTTGAAGTGCCGATTGTGTTGGCCTCGTCGTGAGAGGGGGCATTGAACAGCCTGGCGATCATAGAAACGCATCCTGTTTTGTGTCAGCTAACCGTCACTTTGCAGTTTGTGTGTGGCATGTACGGTTCTGGATATCGGCGCTGACGGGATACTCCTCGTAGTCGATGAAGTTCTTGGAGAAGGCGTCACTAGATGCACGTCAGAAAGCGGGCAATTCAATCCAACGACAACAACATACACCATCAGGTCCTCGACCTCCTTCTCCATGTACGTGGTGACGAACGAGGCCAGGTTGAGGGTGGGGGTGCCATCGAGCGTCAGGTCGTCCTTGATCATGCGGTAGGCGACCGACGGGGGCATCTCGCGCTCGGGCATCTCGTGGCGGGGCAGATCCTCGCCGGCGTACTTGCTGCCATAGACGGAGGCGGCGAAGTCATCCTGCTCCTCTTCCTCGGTGATGGGGATGGTGTCGATTTTCTCGTACTGGGCCTTGGTGGCCTCGATCTCCCTGTCGGTGGAAACGCGGTTGACGTGCACCATGGTGAAAGTCGATGGGAGTGAGAGGAGATAGGGGAGAGGGAGGGGGAGGAGCAAAGTGAGGCATTTAGCCAGGCCAGCGCGGGCCTCGTCACTTTATCAAGCTGGTGCAGGAGGATTACGTCCATGTCTAGGGTGCAGGTGCAGCTAGCTACCCCACCACGCACCATGCACGCGGTCCCAGCCCGCAACAGCTCCGTCTGCTACGTGTCACTGTGGCCATCCATCAGCTTCCTGTAGCTCTCCATCAGCTTCCTGTAGCTCTCCATCAGCTTCCTGTAGCTCTCCATCAGCTTCCTGTAGCTCTCCATCACCTTCACAGCTGTACTCGTTCACAGCTGTACTCGTTCACAGCTCTCCTCCGCCAACGCCCAAGGATCATTGCATGCACCGCTGGCAACACGGTGCCCTGGCTGCAGCGCTCATTCGAACATCGTCATAGCGGGGCTCCGCTAAGCATCTGCCCAAAAGCTTGTTTCTCTCTACACCGCCCACGCCACGGCCTCTTGGAGCGGGCAAAAGCCTGGCGCTAGCGGCGTGTCACTGTGGGGCACATGGCCGAGGCCTGGATGGGCCAGGAACGCCTCGAGGGGTGGTTGAAATAGCTCTCATGATGCTCGTTCCTGCTCTCAGGTCTCTTTGTCGCCGCCATCGATCTCGGACTGTAATAGATGTTCTTGATTGGACCATTACCATCTCAACCGCAGGAGCTGAAAGCCTGCAGTTGTAGGCAGCTGATTTACATCAACGAGAAGGTGGTGCGAATGCGTCGTGAAGTCCGCAGCCACGCTGCTCCTCACACATTACTACCTGTGCTGATGCTGAGCGCTGAATGCCGAGGTCAAGCTGACCGTATGCTGAACTCAAAATTCCTGACCATGCTGCATGTATGTGTACGCTTCCCCCCCATTACTTCCCACCTCCGTGCAAATGCGACAATGCAGAAACCTAGGAGAGACATGATCGTATACCAAGGAAACGCTAAGGGCCGAATCATCATGTGCAACATAAGGAAACCGTAGCTTGTGTATGTTTGTGTACCGTGTCGTGAGGCACTTTTCTCCCCCTGCCATCCTCCTCTAGCATCAACTGCTCATATGATGTTCGCGATGCTGATGCGGCTGGCGTTGGACGGTGCCGGGCTGGGTAGAGGCGCTGGCTTTGGCGGCGACTGTTCACTAGGACCAAGCTGAACTCGTTTGACAGGGTTGTGCGGCGGCGGGTAGTACGTGGGTGCTTGTGCGGTGCGTGGACGATGCTCGTCCATCAACTGTCTGATCAGCTGGTCCACTCTGCCCCAGCCCTCCCACTCGTTCGCTGGCGAAGCGGAAGAGGGACGATCGCGCATGGCTTGGTCCTGGCTGGGAGGTCGCGAGGCGCTGTACGAAGCAGCTGGAAGAGATGAGAACAAGGCCACGTCGGAGCCTGCCCAAGCCCACCCATGCTCAGCACTGGCTTGCACATCTCCGCTCATGTAAGCTATCATCTCCTCGTCGTACTCGAGCTGCTGTGGTGACCCATGCCCGCTGCGTACGCGATCCAGCAGTCTGTCGAGCACAAAGACGAGATTCTTGCCGCACCCAACACCTATCCGCCGCATATTTCCCGTCACACTCAGCATGTGCGAACACATGAGCGCCGCATCATAGTCGCCTCGGAAGCATAGAATGAGAATGCATCGCCAGAGGTGCATGCACGTCAGATGGCTTGCCATAGGCGCCACTCGCGCAGGCCAGCTCTTCTCCATCTCTGCTTTCGGTGGGCTGTGCAGCGCTCTTGAGATGTACTTTGCCGTATCCTGGGCGACACTTGCGCACAGTCGGAGCGCTTCTCTTCGTTCGGCAACGTGGCAGATGGGTGACATGTTGCGTCTGTATAAGTGAAATTGAGCAGTCAGGAGGGTAAAGAGCGCCGGTAATGCCGCTGTCTCTAACGCAGCAGTGGAACAAGCCTGATACGCCTCGGGCAATTGCTGTGTTCTAGACCGGAACTGCAGTTCAAAACTCTGAAGCGTCTGAGGCAGCAACGTGCTAGACTTTAGGGCCTGGTACAATGGCGCGTACATTCGAGTAATCTGAATAACAGCCAGTGAGCCTGTAAACGGTGCTTTGTTTGCGTGCGTTCGGAAGAAGCCCTGCGGCTGAACGTAGCGGTCTTCGGCAGGGGAAGGGAGAGAAATATCGCAGTCGTTGTCGTTGATGAGCATCGGTTTGTTCGTTTCGAATGAGGTGAGTCTGCGAGTCGTCAGCTGCTGTCTTTTTCCACATTCTGAATCAACATACCTGTCTCGCGAGTAGAGTGCCCACCAAAGTCGACGCCGCATCTCACCTTCAACAACCGGCCACGAGTCCAGTTCGGTGTTGATGCAAAGTTCCTGAGCAACCCTCACAGCGCCAGCCAGCCAGATGGACCCGACCTGCCTCATATTGCTTTCTGAGGCGAAAATGCTAAGCAGCAATGCCACTTGCGCATGCGTGGTCGTGACATCTTGCGGCCAAGGTGTCAGTGCTTGCGTTGCGATCTCGAAGAATGGCATCCCCCTATCTGACGCAACCGAAGCGCTCCCTGAAGTCGCCGAGCTCTGCAAGCTTCCACAGGCCAGCACGGCAAAAAACAGCCCGACCCACTCTCGAGGCATCCCATGAAAGCTACGCGCCGTGTAGATC
>SATY01001184.1:0-11242 GCA_004335155.1 Ascochyta viciae
CTCTAATTCTCCTATGTATTTTGCGCTTAGTTAAAAATTAACTTCTTACAACTTTATGCATTCTATATATATATTACCTAACAGCAATTTTAATCCTTTTTGCTACTACTATTAATGGTCTACTACTGCAGACTAATATAACCTAGTTGTGTTAGTTTATTACACTCTTTTGCCTATACTATTAAATTTTATTAATTTACTCTAGCAGTTTTTCTAACCCTTGCGCAGCCTGCTTATGCCTAGCAGACACCTTATTGCTAGCATTATTACTTGCTTTCTAGCGACGGTGCGCTAGCATTGTCTAAACAAATCTAACCTGTTACTAAAATAAGCTTACGCTTAGCAATTAAGCATGTTGTTGTACTACTTAGTCCTTCTGCTACAATATCTCTTAGATTAACTGCATCTGCTCTAAATACTATTATTATTATAGCTTTGTAGCTTAAAGCGTTGTTGTATAAAGACATAATAAAGAGGCTTCCTTCTATCTCTTATCTCCTTACTAACAATTAAGAAACTATACTCTAGTATTATCTCTCTACTTTTCTTTATTTCCTACTGTAGTCTCTTTCCTTAGAACTAGCTAGCAATTATAATTAATATCACTAAACTTATTATTATTGCTATTGCAGCCTTTAGCTTAGTTTAAGCGCTTCCTTAAGGCATAGCATTTTCCTAAACTACCCCTACGCTAGCTACTCTAGCACTTATAGATAAGTAGGCCTATCTATTCTATAACCTCTTTATAGCTCTAACTGCTGTTAAGCAATTTTAGCGCCTTCTAACCTAGGACAAAACACTCCTTACTAGCAAAGACCTTAAGAACCTTACTATCTTCTCTTTTAATAACGCTATGCCTGCCCCTAACGCAACAGGCGGCGCAACAAAAGCTACTAATATTAAGACCTTCCCTATCCTTACTAGGCTAGGCATTAGCATAACTGTTAGCTTCCTCTCTCTTTGTAGCATTAACACACCCTACGTGCACCTACACGCTACTAAATTCCTTACCCTTGTTAAAGGCTTAAACCTTAAATTTAGCTACGTGCTTGAAAACAGGCTTGTTAAATCTAGTTAAAATCCTAAGATTGCTAGAGCGCTAAACAAGTTTAAGGGTACTATTTTCCTATAGGGGGCAATTTACTTCTAGTTTAACAACAACTACAATGCAGCTATGTTTATAGCTAGTCTTAATAGCAAGGATCTTAGTACTAGCTAGATTATGCAGAACTTCTTTGCTTTAAACGCTAGTGTAGTTAACGCTACGCTTAGGTTTCCTAAGACAATTAACAGGAAGAACATTAAGGAGTTTAGGAAGGCTATTCCTGCTAATCTAGCGCAGGATGTAGATGTCTGCTTAGCTAGGTGTAAGAAGAAGTAACTAGGAGACAGTAGTAAATAATAAGATAGCATAAACTTAGTAATGCTTCTAATTCTGCATAGTAATAGCATTTAGATTTCGTCTCTGCTTTAGCATTCTTTCTTAACACTGTTAATACTTAAAACACTCCTTAATACATATTTAGCCTTTGTAGTCTAGTTTAATCCACTCTATGCTATTTAAGATTATGATACCCCTAGCTCTTATGTAGGCAGCAATAGTTAGATAGAAGTGTAGTGTTTTACGCAGCTATAATCTGCATAGTAATAGAGGCTATAGATAGTAGCAGAAATATGCTGTAGTTAAAGTCTACTATGCCTTTCAAAGCAGATAGTTAAACATCTAATAAAAGAGAAGACATAATGCACCTAGTCTACTAAGTACTAGAGCAGCTAGATTACATGCAGTGCTACATCTAACATTCTAACTCCTACTAAGCTTATTTCTATGCTAGACGTGCAGGGGACATTAGAGAGACTATAAGTAGTAAGTAGCTAAAGCATTGTTGCAGCATAGTGCAGGGAAGCACATAGCACCTAAAGTACAAATAACAATAACACTACCTTCTAATAAACATAATAAGATAACTAGTTATTCCACTATTAAGTAAATGCAGCTAGAAGATTTAAGTTCTTAAATGCAAGTCTAGTGTGGTTGTTTAGAGGTGTAAATTAAAGTTGCAGCTAGCTAACTAGAAGTGTAGGAGACCTAATTTTAGCCTAACTATAGTGTTGACTTATTTTAGCTTTGCTATAACAACTATAATCCTATAGCTAAGCTTAGCTGTGCGTAGTTATACACTGCTGTCTCTGCTTATTTAATTCCCTCTGTTGACTTAAACTAGAGTTAAAGGCCTTAGTATCTTACCAACTCTTTAGATAGTAGCTGTTGTTACCCCTCTAAAACCCTACCATAGACTTAATTAAGAAGGAGATCGCAACAATTAAGAAGAAGATTAAAGAGCTTTAGGCGCAGTTAGTTAACGCAAAATTAAGATTACAAAAGAGTTAGAATAAGTTAGTAACAAGCAACAAGTTAGCAAAGATGTTAGACTAGGACAAGATAGACCTTATTAAGGTTAACTTAAAGGAGGTGCTTAACCTAGAGATTATAGAGGCAGCACTTAAGGAAGGTAGACTGCTTAAGGTCTACTAGGGAACTACTACAATAGGCAGACTACACTGCAGATATGTAAGTATAGTATAATTTATTAAGTAACACTCTAGCTAACATATGCACAGTTTATGCCTATCCTTAAGCTTACGCAGTTCCTTATAGTAGGCTGCTACGTTAAGATCCTCTTTGCTAACATTTACAGCTTCCTTAACAACTTAAAAGCACCTATTAAGCTTGTTAAGTTCTGCGCTAAATACTACCGCTTCACTATTACTGCCCTCCTTAAGGCTGTTAACGTCCTTATTAACTGCCTTAAATTTGTCCTAGGCTCCTCCTACAAGCTTAAGCTAGACTACATAATAGACGTCCTGCGCCTAGCATCTATTACCTTAGAGCACAACACAAAGAAAGCTAGCGCTAAAGTTGTTAAGTAGACTAAGAACGTCCCTTTCTCTAGCCTGCTCTACCTGCTTATGTAAGCCCTTAACAAGCAGTACCTAATATTAACATGTAATTTAGCAGAGTTAACTAGCGCAAGATCTTTGCCTTTACAAAGGACATCCTCCCTAAGATTAGCTATAAGGAGCGCGCCTACTGCATAAACTCTATAGTCTCTAGTCTCTAAAGCAGCAAGATAAGCGCCTTAGACCTAGACTCTAAGATTAACGTACTAGACAGCAAAGAAGTAGTAAAGTGTAAACTAAAAAAAGCGCACACAGCCCCTAAAAATGTTAAAGAAAATAGTATCCTCTCCTTTGTTAAATACGTCCTCCTACCTGCCTCCTACCTACGCTATAGAACTCTAAAATTCCTTGTTAACTACTACAACGCCTATTCTCTTAAATACACTACTATTGCGTAAATGCACGTAGACTACAAAGCTAATATGCTTACCCTACAGCTCCTTAAGCCTGCTATTGTTAACGCTCTTAACGCCCTGCTAGCCTCTGTGCAGCGCAAGTTCTAGAACAACACAGAGTAGTAGGCTATTAAGTAGAAAGCGTATCCACTAGCAGCAGCAAAGAAGAAGAAGGAGAATAAGGGTGCGTTTTATCCTAGTGCAGCAAAGAAGGTTAAGGCAAAGCCTAATAAGCATGTTAAGGGTGCTAAGAAGGCTAAGGTTGTAGGAACAGAACATGTTAACTTAAGGATGTCTAAGCAAATTAGTAGCAATGTTTCTAGGGCGTAAAGAGGGCTTACAACAAGTAAAAGAGGGACAAGTAGCACAGTACAGGATTATAGTACTTAAACAGTTTTTTTAGAAGTAAACACAGCTAGTGTTACTAACTTCTAATTGCTAAATCTACTAATTTCTGCAAAATCCGCTAATTTCTAAACATAGAAATTAGCTACTAATTGCAAAGTAAACAGGCCCTAAGGTACCTATTGTAGATACATTTATAGGTTCCTAAGGTTAATAAAACTACGTTATGTGTGCTTACTCTACCTTTATCTACTCTGCGAAAATTTTAAAGCTAGGACTAATCTGTTGTAGCATAGTTAGCATGTTTTTAATTAAGAACTTTAAAGCTAAGACTAATCTATTGTAGCTTGCTTATTGGTTAGCGTGTTTTCAATTAAAAAATTCAAAGCTAAGACTAATCTATTGTAGCTTACTTAACGTGTTTTGATTTTACGCGTCTGTTATTGTTATAGTCTTAGCTAACCTCTACTTTATTAGCAATTAATACACTTAACACTAAGACATGTGTTTTCTCTGTTTTAGAATGCTGTGTAACTTTACTCCTCTTATCTTTCTTCTATTATTTAGCCTTAGTTACTTAAGAGCTAGCATTATGTTGCTATTAGATAACCGCAACAAGTTCTTAACAGAAGGTGTTAAACAATATAACGCTAGCAGCAAGCTATACAAGGATAGGACCTATTACATCTACAAAGAAGGGTTTAGTTCTACTACATTTAAAGGACACTTAGACTATGCTGTTCTTTAAATTATTAACTGCAGCTACACTTTCTGCTATAGATGCCTAACAACTTAGCTATAAGTGGCTAACACATGCCTGCTCTACAGAAGCTGTCTCTTTAAAGTAGCAGATGCACCTTCTAGCATAGTTAAAGAACTATTTGTAGCTGTTTAATAAGGCAAGCCTAGTGTAGAGGAAATGCTTCGCATTGTTAGTAGAATGCTTTAGAACAATGCACAATCTAGGTCTCCTTTCCTTCTACTAGCTCTTAACCCTAACAGAGGTAACAACAAGATAACTAACCTAGACATAGAACCTTATAGTTCATGCAACACTAGTAGAGATAAGAGTAAGCTTAAGACTAGAGATAAGAGTGAGCTTAAGACTAGAGATAAGAGTAAGCTTAAGAGTAGAGATAAAAGTGTGCTTAAGAGTAATAATAAGCTTCTTAACAACTTTGTTATCTAATGCATGTATGTTATAGACATAGCTATGTCTTATTTACTTTGCTAATGCATATATTTTTAGGTACCCTCTAAGGTTAAGGCTATCTAGGGCTATAGGAAGGCTAGCACAACACGTAGAGATAGCGCAGGACTAGAATATAAGCTAAATAGAAAGCAGTAGTCTTTTTTTACTTTATGTATCTATTAAAGAATGTGTAGTTATTGCCTGTCCTCTTAGCATAATAAAAAACCCTAACTACTATAATCTTTATCCCTACATCCTACTAAGTGCTAGGTAATGTATTATTATTAATTGTTAGAATAGTACGCATTCTGTCTAGTAGTTAGGCATCTAGCCTAAGTATTGCGCAATGCTCTTCTTGTCTATACAGTAGACTACAAGCACAACTCAAGGACACTGTTTAATATCTAGGCCCTTAGTGAATGCTGTCTGTCTAGTTAAGGTTCCTAAATTAAACTGCAGCACTTGCTTGCCTAGAAACCCTTTAATGCCCTCTAGTTACGCAACTTAACTAACAAAGTGCTGTAAGGTATGCAGCTGTTTATAGTAAAAGGCTATACTAACAACATTCTATATAAGCTAGATACTATAGCTCTTAGTTCTAACAAAGATATCTATAGTAAGATTACTGCCCTATTTACAAGATTTCTTTTTGTTTAAGAGCAGAATTCCCTTACTAAGTAGAACATAGAGCAGTAGTAGAGGCAAGTCTAGGATTATACAGTATGTTGTTAGTAGTTAGAGATAAGTAGATTTGTTCCTAGAATATTAGTAGAATAGGACCTGTATATTGCTATGTTTGTCTTAATTTACGTTGCCTATAGGGTTTTTTAGCAGAAACGTACGTTAAATAATTTTAACTAAGGTTATGTTTAGATAGAGATCTTAGTTGTCTTAAGACATCTTAACGCTGTAGCTAGTTTAGTGACAAATGTTAAGTCTTAGCAGCAAGATGTTGTTGTTGCAGCAGTGCAAGACATCTATTATAGTATACAAAAGGCTCTAAAGACCTTACTAACAAATGCTAGCAATTGCTCTAATACCTCGCAATTTACTTAAACGCAATAATAGGGGGTCCTACTCCTATAAGGCTTTAGAGAGATAGTTTTAAAGCTCGTCTTTTGCTTGTTTATTAATTGTTCTTAACCTTATTTAAGCCATTATTGTGCGGTACATTATAGAAGGCTTAGGCAACGCAGCCTAATTACTAATTAGTTTAATATCCCTACGCTAACAGCCTAATTAAAGTGCCTATCTAAGGAAGACTACAACGTTGATAGCATAGGTATTATTACCTTAGGCAACTATCTATACAGATTCTCTAAATTAAATTGTACTATCACGTAAGCACTAATTAAGTCCTAGCAGTAGAAGCACAGGTGCGCTAAAATAAGAACTAATTTAAAGGTTTGTCTTGTAGACATAAGCTGCGACACTGTATTGTTTGCACATTTAGCTAAGCTTCTTAAGCAACTTAAAAACAGCTAGTGACAAGAGGCTTTTTAGTTTACAAGCAGACGCACCCTACTTATTATTAATAGTAGAAAAGCTAATGTTAAATACCTTAGTAGGCTAATTGATTATACTGCAGTTATTGTTAGAGGCATAGGCGCATAAAGCGGTTTAACATAGGAGTCTATACCCTTGCTTATACATATTAAGCGCCACTTGCAATCCTAGATAGATTTTAGAATAGTTAATAATAGCTCTAGCATTTTTAGGCTCTGTGCGAGCTATAAGAGTTGTGTTAAACTAGTGCAGTAGTAATGCTTTAAGAACTATGCCCTGTATTCTAAAGGTACCTAGTATTTGTTATAATTGTGCTAGTGCGCGCGCTAGCTCTACGCGTTGCAGATATACCCTGTATATGTTTATAGCTACTTATTAGCTAGGAAAGCTCTATGCTTATTAATACACTAGATTGTAGCAATTAAGTTATTGCCTAAAACTTATTAAGGTAGAGTATAGGCCATTGTGCATATCTGTTTATAAAGAACTAGAGACGTAGAATATAAATATAAATATGTTACTAAGCTATGTTTGTATTCTACATTGCTCTGTAGGCGCAGAGCATTGTAGCCGCCCTCCTAGCATAGAAAACCAACCCCTTGTACTTATCTTCTCTATTACTTACAAGCAGCGGATCTGAGTATACCCTTTAGTTATTTAGTTAAATAGATTTTCGCTTTTATTTAGCTGCATTATAGAAAGACATGTATAATAATCTTATAAGTTACATAACACTCTTTACATTGCCTGCTCTCCTCCCTCTCTTATCTACTACACTAGCTCTACTCTTTAGCCTTAACACCTATCTTTATTGCTATACACGTACACAAGTTATCCTCTACTATAGCCTGCACTAAGCAGACTGCTAGTAAGCGCCTTTCCTATCTATCCCTCTACCTACTTAACCTGCACTGTCGCTGCTACGCCTTAGTATTGCTATTGCTACCTTGTCTCCTGCGCTGTATATTATCCCATTGCACACTTATATTAATATATTAATAACACACAGTGTAGGCAAGTCTACTAGTAGTATAGCTCTATGTAAGCAGCTTGCTTCTAAAGCAGCTCGCAAGTCCGCACTATTAACTAGTAGTGTTAAGAAGCCTTACTGCTATAAGCCTAGTACTGTCGCTCTCTATAAGATCTGTTACTACTAGAAGTTAACTAAGCTTCTTATCTGCAAGCTGCTCTTCCAGCGTCTTGTTTATAAGATTGTCTAGGACATCAAGTTGGATGTCTGCTTCTAGTCCTCTGCCATCAGCGCTCTCTAGGAGTTGGTTAAGGCTTACCTTATCTTACTCTTTAAGGATATTAAACTCTAACTCTGCGCTATCTACGCTAAGCGTGTTGCTATCTATGCGTCTTGCCACACCCTACTCTACATAACCAACTACTAAACTATTGCAGAGTCTAAGGACATCTAGCTTACCTACTGTCTCTATAGTAAGCGCAGTTAAGCTTATCACTTCTTAATGCTAGCCTTACAACAACTTTCTAGTTAGTAATAGATATTTAGTTACTTTTATAGGCGTTTTTATAGTATTATAGTTTATAGTCTTTAACTTAGGTTTATAGGTGCACTAGAGCAGTGCTAAGCATGTAGTATATCTACGCTAATTAGTAGTAGCCTTCTACTAGCAATTAACAAATTAATTAGTTTAAACTTTAAACTCTTCCTGTCTGTTGCCTGTTTGTAATAATTGTCCCTAGACTATCTTTGCATCCTCTGCAGAGTCTAGCTAGTAGACTAGTAGTAATCCCTTAGCTTTACGCGATGCGCTCTGGCGGCAAGATTACGCAAGGCTAAGGTGTTGCATAGGCTATGTAAAAGAAGCTTTAGACGCTAGATCCTATAGCTCTATAGTAACACTTTTTGTGTGCCTACTGTCACAACTACAACTATGCGTATAAAAGAGTAGTCTCTTATTAATTCTCTATGCTAAGTTCTACTATTCAAAGACTAGGGATGTGATTAGCAGTGAGCTTACTGTATATAACACAGCCATTATTAAGAGGTACATCAACAACAAGATAGCATAGTAGAAGAGCAATAGAGAGACTAAGGGCGTAGAGATTAAAGAGGCGTTTAAGTGCAGGATATGTAATTTCGCAGACAACTATACATAGCAGCAAAAGAAGGTTAACAAGGCAGTTAAGAAGAGCAGACTTAGACAGATAGGGAGGGAGAAGAGCGCTGTTTAGCATATAGCTGTGTTAGTATCTTTAGGTTTCTCCTTACTCTAGTTAGGCGTATATAGTCCTAATATCCTAGGCGTTTTTATCTGTCTTTAGGGAGTATAGCTAGTTAGGTTGATTTGTAACAAACTATTATAAATGTACATCTTTAAGAGTTGCTAAGTTAAAATATCCCTTATTAGAAAACGTTACCTGTTTTAGTATTGATGTTGCTGCTGCCTAACTCAACTATAAGAAGATTGATACATTAAAAGATTAAGTAAACTACTAAAAATTCTAAAGTCTATAAGTACCCCTGCCTATCTCTTAACTATGTCGCTCCTAGTAAGCAGGAGAGATTTAGCTATTTAACCTAACTATGTTACGCATAAACTTACGCAGGTCTTTATTATGCATGTCTTAGAAGACGCTAAAGTGATACCTTGTAGCAAAGATATCTGCTCTACTAATTAAACTTGCCTAAGAATCTAACTAAGAACTGAGCCTATTGCTGTTAATGTCCTTACACTATACTTAAAGCGAAATAAAGGTGCCTGTCTAGCAGAGCAAGGCTGTAACAATGTACTCTAGGAACACTTGCAAGGGCTGTCCTTTCTTCTAAACAACTGCAATAGCAATTATAGAGGCGTTAGTAGACAAGTGTTAGAAAGATATAGCTAGCCTTTGCAGGCTTTTAAGTGTTAAGCTATATTAAAAATCTTAAGCTTAACTAGTAAAAGCCGCGAATTGCTATTGCTAAGCATAGGGAAACTTCACTACAGCTTTAGCGTTGTTGTTACTAATTTTAATAATGTTGTTGTTGTCACTAATTTTAATAATGTTGTTGTCATTATTATTGCTAATGTTGACAACCTTAGGTAGCGCGCCTAATCAACAATAGGATGCTCTAGCACTTAGGGATTTGTCGCGCTAAGGCTTAGGCTAAGGCTAAGCTAGGACATTAGATGTGCTAGGCGCGCTGGCCTAAAATCTATGTAATATAGAAAGCAGTGTGTAGAGGTTGTACAAATACCTATTAGAGCTGTGTAGCGTAGTATATAGACAGGGCTTTCAACTAAACAATAGAGAGGTTAACAGATAAGATTAAGAAGGCTAACAAGGCACAAGAAGAGGAGAAGGAGAAGGCACAAATAAACGTAGTGCTAGTGCCTATTGTCTAATAGCGTTGGACATGTTCTATGTGCTCACCTAACCCTACTTAGCCCTCAAGTTGAGGTTTGCGATGATGATGTCTTGCTTAGTAGGTGACTTCATTGCGAGCCTGCTGAGGAAGTCTGTTAGGACAAGGAAGTCAACGCTAGGTAGGGCGTTAAAGCTAACTAACTTGTCTAGATAGATGCAAAGGGCGACTTAGAGCATTTAACGCCTCAGCTTAACTATTGTCTACAACAGGGAGACGTAGGGGTTAAGGTTAAGCGTGTTATAAAAATTAACGTTAACGTAACTAAGCATAAGGGCGCTACTAATACCAACTATTATAGAGGTTGTTAACAACTAAAAAGGGTATAACAGTAAAGCTGTAGCGAGACTGCAGGCAGGCAGGTAGGTAGACAGAGTATAGTAGTATAGTGTTAGAGGTTTTAAGGTAGGTAGTTAAGGGCGTGTTGATTAATATAGGTAAGTAAACAGCTATTACTACTAGTTAGGCGCAGCTTATAGTAAAAGAGTATCCTAATTAATAATGCAAGAGAGAAACAATTACTAGCGTTCTTACTATACCTTAGAGCAATTAACTAAATTAGCTTACTTCTGCTTATAATAATAAGCAGGACGCTAGGTATTGTGCTATAGCAGTTGCCTATTCTGCTTTAGGCCTTTAGCACTCTAAACTGCTAATCCCTAAACTTATCTAGATAATTATAAAAAACAAGCTCTCCTCTGTTAGCAAGGTTGCCCTAGTAGATCTAAGGCCTCTTGCTATACCGCTAGTAGGCATTAGATCTTCTACTGTAGACAAGAAGTCTAGCTTTTAAGACTACGCTGTGCTTTAACTTAAAGTAGGCGGCAACTAAAATCTGCTAGCGCTGCTTATTAGGAGCATTAGAGGAGTAGTCCTTAGGATTAGCAGTCTTTACTTTAGCAGTGTTAAGGTACAGTATTTCTTCCTTCTAAGTGCAAGGGGCTTGTAGCACCTACCCTACTAAAAGTGGATTAGCTAAACTAGTTTAGCTTATATTTATTTTAACGTCTAGCGTATATTTAACACGCCTTAACTTCCCCTTCTGTTGTTTACTTAACATAACTACACTAAGACGAGACTGCATAATGTGCTTGCAGGCAAGTAATACACACCTAAGGTAAGTTCTTTAGTACTGTAACACTACATAAGACTCTAGTAAGCTATTGAATATATAATAGTCCTTGCATAGTTCACTTGTGTAGAGGTCCTCACTTAGAGTAACATTACATAATTATAATAAGGCAACATAATAGGCATGGTTATATAGGTGTGCAATTGTTAGCAGAAGCAAACTACTATAGAAGATAGGCCCTAGAGCACTACACCGCAACCTAAGGCTAACTAGGAAAACAAAGAACGCAGGAGAAAGAGCAGCAATTACTGCTAGAAGGATAGGCCCTAGAGCACCACACCGCGACCTAAGGCTAGCTAGGAAAACAAAGAACTCAGGAGAACGTGCAGCAATCT
>SATY01001185.1:0-11233 GCA_004335155.1 Ascochyta viciae
ACTCTTAGATATAGATTACTTAAGGACTATGTAATTATAGCCACTCTACACTCTGCTTATAACCTTGTCTTTATTAAATACAACAAGATTAGTTGTTATATTAGGAAAAAAATGTAGAAACGTAGAGTTGCTAGTACGCGTAGCACATTTGCTCAACATCTACCTAACAGCCGTAACGGCCCTAATGTTGGAAAACGCAGCCAAAACAGCTAAAACAATAGGATAATAGGTTGCTATATTCTATAACTGCCTAACAACGTAGAATGCTTGTGCTATGTTCTAGATATGTGTTCTGCTGCCTTAATGCACGCAACGCATACAAGTGCTAGATACTATTCTAATCTAGCTACTTATACTATAGGCTATAGTATAGAAGTTACTTCTAGGTACTATACACATAGATTTAATTGCGCTATTACTATTTGCATTAAATTACTTATAGTACTAGATAATGTATATAACTAACTCTACTATGTATAGCACTGCATATTCCTTATACTTATTCTATAGTCTCTAAATTTATACTATGCCTTACAGTACGTGCATGTTGCCTTAATATATACTATGCCTTATAGTCCTTCTACAGTATCTAAATTTATACTATACCTTATAGTATATAAATGTTGCTGTAATTCCTACTATGCCTTGTTATAGTTATATGTCTATGCAATTTATACTATGTAGTATAGTATATTTATAGTTATTATAGTAGCATTGTGCCTTATAGTAAGTGTATGCTCTCTTAATTTATACTATACTGTATAGTATAGTATAGGTGTGTAGACAGTATATATACACAAAACTACTTCTTACATACAGCTATTATAGGCTATTAGCCTCTTCTCCCTTCTTAGCTTCTTTTTTCTATTAGTTTAGTTCGCATTGCGCTATTTATTAAGCTATTAAAATAGACTGCGCTCTCTTCTAATAGGTTATTAACAAAGTAGTAGAGTTATACTTTCCTCTCTTTTTTCTTTGCCTATAGCCTTTTGCAAAAGCTGCCTATATTATAGTCTAAACTAATAATCTTATTGTCTTTTTATATTGTAATTAATGTATTGTCTACTATACATAATACCTAAAACTCCTAAAGCGTTATATGCCTTTTAATATAAATAGTGTATATTAACCTATCTACACATTCTAACTCTACTATATAGGTCTTCTATGCCTTCTTTAAACTACTATTGCCTCCTTAATTGTAGCTTTGCTGCCTTGTAACTAATAGATTATTATTCCTGCCTACTTCTAAGGTAGAAGCGTCCTGTCTTGCATTGCACGTCTTATTAGGTAGCAAGGTTTCTAGTAGTAACCTTTGTATCTAACAATATATGTCCTAAGTTGCTTTATTATCTATAGCTGTAACGCTTTCTATCTCTGCATTAGGCAACAACGCCTTATCTTTACTAAGTAGGTTATTTAAGTTATTAGCGTATTTGTTTTGCATTATTAGCATATAAGTGTTTGTTACTTTTAGCTATTGTATGCACATTTGTACCTTTGCTATTATCTTATCTCTTACTGCATTCTGCTAGTGCTCTGCCTATCCCTCTTATTAATGCAGCAACGTTATGTAAGGACCTTTATAGTATTAGCACTACACCTTATAGTCTCTTATATATACTTTGTAGAAGCTAAGATAACACATTCTATGTTGTGTATAACCTATTTTTCTATTTCTTTAAAGCCTACTATAGCTGTGCATAAAGAAAACATATTATTATTCTACTAAGCTTCTTAAAGTATTGTGCACTGTTAGGGTTTATAGTAAGCGCGTCTTATATCTTGCTATAGAGAGTTTCTAATAGGATTTATATAATTGCGCTATTCAGGAACTACTGTTAAGTAGGCTTAAAGGCGTTAGCATTAGCAAATAATAGAGTAGGAAGGTTACATTTATGCCTTAGTTAGGTCTTTAGCTATATAGCAGAAGTCCTTTGTTAGCAGAGCAAATAGCTAACTTAAGTACTCTTTCTATATTGCGTTAAAGCTGTACACTGCTTATGCTATATTCCTTATGCGCATTATTATCTATGTACAAAACATAATAGGTGTCCCTTAAAGCTAAATAGGTTATACTCTTGTTAATAGTACATTTTTAGTATTAAACTTATATAGGAAACAACAGATAGGCTAGTAAGCACTAAGATGTGTTAGTAGAATTCTTTGTTAACATTTTTGCGCGCTTCTATCTAGGAGCTTAATATAAGACGCATAAATAATAGATTGTAAGTAGATATCTATAGATCTATCTAATAATTATTAATTATCTTACTATATAGTATCTTACTTAGTAGTATTATTTATGTAGCTTTTGCAACTAGTATATTATTAGCCTTAATGTTATAGTACTTTTGTAGTATCCTCTAGCCTATGCTCTTATAGGTGTGTGCGTGTATAGTGCTATACCTAGCATTTATATGCACTTTGCTCTTCTCTTCTCTATCTTAGCAGTCTTGCTTATTCTTATCTAATACCTTTATATGCGTGTTTGTAGTTTGTAAGCAGCTACTAAGCTTTACGTCCCTAGCTTAGCTGTCTGTAAATAATACTAATAGAGATAATGTAGATATTATCTACTATAAGGTGCGTAGCCCTTAGAGAGATACTAACAAACTCCTTAGAGACAACTACTAAGCTAATTAGCTATAGTAAATTATTAAGTAGTTAACCTTACTGCTATGCTGCTATCTTTCTATGTACTAGGAGGTGCTACGTTTGCTTGTTTTATTATCTTACTATAAAAACTTAAAGAGAGCTTTCACTTGCTTCTAGCAGGTGTTTCCTTTACCTGTTAGCAGCACTTGTGCTAGGTGTTATACCTCGCACATCTTAAAAACTTAGGCAACTTGCCTTCTTAGATATTATGTTTGTTCTCCTTAACCTAGTGTAGAGCATAAAATCTAGTTATATAGCGTAGTTAGTGTATGCTTATATATATAGAAGGTTGTAGGCGTAGCAGTCTGCGTGTTAGGTTTATAGCAGGCTACCTTGTTGTGTAAAGTTGTAATAAGACTATGTTAAGCCTAGCTAAGTGGTGTTGTAGACAGCTCTAGCCTTGCGTAGACAGAGTAGGCAAAGTTTTAACTAATGCAACGCCTAGATTGCCTATTAGCTAAGAAGTCTTGTAATTAGACATTAGACTCTTATAGCAGCTAGGCTTATGCATAAGCGCTGCTACCTTGTAATTAGCATATATCCTGCCTATAAATAGTGTTTGTTCTTGCCTTTTTTAGACATTATTTCTATCCTTGCGTATTAGAAACTTACACTACATAGACTAACTAAGACTAAGCATTATGCACGCTTGTCTACTTAGGTTTAATAATCTTATAGTTAATTAAAACTATAGACATACTGCTATTGTCTCTAACTACTCCCTTATTAGTGCTAGATAAACCCTCCTCTTACTATGCTCTAACATTACAGTTAGTATAGAAGGCCTACTATTCTATCTTTAGTATTTTCTATATTAGTTCCTATAAGCAAACTCTATAATAGTGTTATAAACTCTAAGCCTTCTTTTGTATACTATGCGCACAGTATAGATAGAACAGATACTATTATAGTTTATTAGATCTCTGCAGAGGTTAGTAATTGCAGCGTAGTAAGGCTGTAAATAAGCTACAGCTTCTGCTTAAGCGCAGGCAGTAGAATAGTAGCAATTATAATAGGGTTAAAGACTGTATTTATTATGTATATGTGTTATGCTATGTTGCTACTATTACTTATTACCCTCTCTTGCACATAGTCCTATCCTAATAGGTGCTTTGTTAGCGTTGTGTTTAAAAGTAGCTTGTTAGTGTGCTTTCTACTAGGCGTAGAGTGTCTAGTACTCTATGCATCCTCTAGCTGCTCCTTTGTGTAGTGTAGCGCTAAACGCTGCTGTTGTAATAAGATATTATAATTATTACTTACCTTCTTCCTTCTTGCATCTGCTTGTCTCTGTTGCTGCTTTACTTAGTGTATGTTGCTGTTAATGCGTTGTGTAATTTAGAGGGTATTTATATTAAAAGTAGCATCTAACACTTTGCCTAAGACCTTATAATAGTTATACCTTACTTCTGCGCCTATTTGCCTTGCAATAGCTTTTAATTGTATACTCCTTATCTGTGCTCTAATTAAACTCTCTTCTTATATCTTTATTGTAAAAGCTATGTATATCGCCTTGTACTGTCTATTGCTTAGGCTAAGCTTGTCTTTAATAACATCTAATAGTCTTGTTTAACGTGTTATTCCTATATTAAGTGTTAGGTAGTGTAGTTGTTAAACTATTAGTTAATATAGTCTAGCATTGTGTAGGTTAGTTAAAAGTAGGGCACAGCTTAGCAGTTACTAGTGCTAGTACCTAGTTTATACTCCTTAGCACAGTACATTTATTAGCGCTGTCTAATAACAATAACAACTTAGCCTTTACTAGAGGTTAAAAAATCTATAGTAGAATTATTAGCTGCAGAGTATGCAATTATACTATTACAGCTTAGGTATATATATGTAACCTTTCTTACTATACAGCTAGTAGTGTCTGCCTTCTAACTAGGATAGAAGAGCAAGAGTAGCTATGTACTCTAAAGTATACTGTAGATAACAGTCTACACTATAGTTTTCTACATATATTTCTCCCTACTTAACTTAGGTGCTACTACAGCAATCTTAGCATTTCCTCTATTTATTAGGCGAATGCTATACCCTTATATCAACTCTGCTGTAGGGATATAGTAGCTGTTAGGTTATATATTAGCCTATAGAAACCTCTCCCACTATTAGTAGTTATTAGATCTAACTACAACGCAGCACTTAAAGCCTATATAGTAAGTTTATTAGTCTGTAGTACACGCAACGCATGCTAATGTCTACTAACCCTACTTCTAATAGGCGTGAACGCTGAACAACACTTGTTTCTAGAACAGGAAAGTCTATTAACTTTAGTGAAGAACTGCTAGAGGCTGTAGCCTGCAGGTCCTTTATCCCTACTACTAATAGTACAAAGCAGGATAGTTAGCGCTGCGCTATTTAACATTACTAAACTAAAGAAAGCAGAGAGCAATAATACTACTAAAGATAAACTCTAGACAAAGCTAGCTATTGCGCAGGCATTGCACTATTTAAACTACTACTCCTAAGTAATATACACGCTATTAAGTTGCAGGTAGTTAAGAGTGTGTTTAATAGCAAGTTAAAGCAATAGTGTAATACCTAGCTTGCCTAGAAATGTCTTACAGACAGAGTGCAAAAGCGTTAGTCTAATAAGTATAGATGTTAGTTGTTAGTAGAGCATTAGTTTAAGGACGCTTGTTCTAAACTTAAAGCTCTCTGTAAGTAAATTAGTAATATTTGCAGGTGTGTATTAGGAGCTAAAAAGTGGCGTAGGATAGAATCCACTATTGCCTAAGATGCTAGAAATGCCTAATACAAATCTAAAGTGTACTATAGAATATAGTACAGCATAAAACTTATTATACCTTATCCTAATAATGTCTTGTTATACTATATAATATATTTAGAATGTTATATATGTTTATATACATAAATAAGTGTAACTGCTAAACAGTATATTAGATACTTTATTTGCTTTTCTCTACAACTAGTTAGCTTACTAGATAAACCTACTCCTACTCTGTAGTTAGTGTATTAGATCTAGCAGACCTATGTATATCCTCTTCCTAGTCTCTAACTTAAGCTTCTATAGCTAAAGGCTTATAGGAACTAGCAATAGCTAAGCAGTCCTCTACTTATTTAAACTGCAATACTTAATAATTAGCGCTCCCTTTGCCTTCTTAAACTAAGGCTCCTATTCTAGGCAGTAGATATTGTTATAGTATATATATAGCTCTACGTGCACCCCTAGCTAATCTGCTATATAGTATAGGTCTTGTACTACCTCCTCTAGTAATTTGCTACTTGTCTCCTTAAAACTATGTAGGACTATTATCACCTTAACTACATAGTTAAGGAGGAGTTGCAGGATAGCATCTGCAAGAAAGACACAAAGGTTGTAGTAAATAATATAGGCTAAGATATTGTCTATCTTATGCTCTTGCTACAGCTTAGCACTGTAAAGCTACCTAATTGCACTATTACAAAACACATTAAGAGCCTTCTTATTAAACTATAATCCTGCCTCTCTATTAAAAGTAGAACAGCCTGCGTACTATAAGCCTAGCATTGCTATTATAAGCGCTGCCCTGCACTATGTCTCTATGTCCTCCTAAGTTAGGCAGCTTTCTAGTGTGCTGCAATTTTCTGCGCTAGCTTTGCCTAGCTACTTACTACACTATCTTAGAAGCACTATATTAACACGCAGTACTAATTGCTTATATATATTAGTAAGCACACTCTTAGTAAGTGTTATTATTTCTTATGTAGTTTGTAGGAGCTGCCTTAGCGTATAGGTTTAGAAGTATAATATCTCTATATTAGGTTGCATAATGTTAACCTAGTAGTATTACACTATCTAACACACTACCTCTAGCTTTAGCTTAGTTAGTAGTCTAGCGCAGAAGCCTACTAGAGTTAATATAGAAGGCTAGTGTATAGGAGGGGCTAGCGCCTAGTAGACTATATGTCTAGTTGCAGAGTATATAGTGCACTAATTCTCCTTAAGTAGGCTTGTGTGCAAGGATTGTAGCATATTTATAAGTAATAGCATAGAGGCAGCAGGAGCTATACTTAGGCATTTAAGTTATCTAGTTATGTAGTACTAAAGGTATAGCTTATTACTTTTAAGAAGCTATATGTTGTAATAAAAGTTTCTAAAAATGTAATAAGTCTGCTTGTGTATAGTGAGTGACGCGTTAGTAAAGCAGAGAGGTGAATGTAGAGTTAGGTAGGGCTAATAGGTCTATAGGCGCATGCGTTGAGGTAAAGGTTACTTCTACTTATAATTAGAGTAGAGATTAAAAGAGATATTATTAGAGATAGAGAAGTATATAACACTAGCTTTATATACTACATGCACTAGGAAGGACCTTATAGCTAGAGCAAGAGGTAGTAAAGGTAAGATTAATAGACAGAGTAAGGTAAGAGAAACAAGAGAGAGAGGCAGACCTAAAAGAGAGAGCAAGAGTAGAAGCTAGTATATACACATTAATCTTAACTTATATATTAATATTGTGGCTACTGCTGTAGCACTAGCCTTCTGCTAACAAACTGTCACAATAGTATGTTTTTAACTAATTAACATTAATAGGTTAATCTGTCTAGATAGCCGCCTAGTTCTTGTTGTTATTGCTTTCTATTACTAGTTGCCTCTGTCTTTGTTTGTAGGCCTAGTCTATTTAAACCTCTACATTAATTAACTGTTTCTCTAGGTCTTAAGTAGAAGTAGGCCTTGCAAATTTGTTTTGTTTGCGCGCTAGCGGTTGCTTAACGTTTCTAGAGCCTTAAACGCTTACTAATGTATTGCTTTGCTTTAGATAACACGTAAACTGCTTTATAATATAGTTGCTATCCTCTTTAAATATAGGTAAGTAGAGTTTGTTGTAGAGTTTGAAATTAATATAGTTATTAATGTACAATAGTAAGGATTATGCAGAGCCTAGCACTACATAGATTCCTCTCTATATTATAAGCAGATTAAATGCCTTCCTGCTGCTAAGTGTAGAAGGGTCTGTTAGGTCTACAGTGCTATAACACTTAAGCTTAATTATCTTATGTACAGGGTGTGGTCAGCCTAAGTTAACTATTAAAAGTTAGTTAAGCATAACGCTAGTAAACGTTATAGGTAGTAGAGTAAGCAGATTAAGTTAAAATCTAGGCTAGATAGTAAATATAAGTTTAACTTGCCCTACAGTCTTGCTATGCAGTCGCTAGCTGTTATTAGAAGGGTGTAGACCTAGCTTTGCTTAATTGCTAGATTTAGTAGCTATTACAAAATCCTTCCTCTATTCCTTTAAAGTACTCTATAGCCTGCATCTAATGTACTACTAAGTAGCAAACTTAGTGTTAGTAGGATGTTTGCCCTCTTGCTTCTAGCAAGTTATAGATAGATATACTTAAATAACTACGCTCTCTATCTATTTAAGCACTTTAGCTTTAATTGTTAGAACTAGAGAAGTGGCATCTGTGTTTGTACTATTGCGCAGAGTATAGATACCTGCTTAATCTTGCACAAATGCTGCTAACACAATATTTAGGTTAGGGATACTAGACAGACAAGCTACCTCTCTAACAGGCACCTATGTGCCTGTTAGCGTAGCATGCGCCCCTAAGCGTTACGCCTATATATTAAACGTCTAGCCTAGACCCTAGCTAATATAGTGTAGCTAAACAGGACCTTACACTATATTTACATAGATATTGTCTACCTGCCTTGTTGCATCACTAGTATAATTGCTGCCTTTAGCAATTATGTAGGCTTTAAAAGACAGTAATGCAACTATTTAACTGTTTAAGCAACTAATTTGCATAAGGAAATCTCTTTTGTTAGTAAGCTTATATATAACCTTTAGCAGGAAGTTGTGTAGCGCTTTCTTGTTAGGACTAGTATTGTACCTATTAGAACTTCTGTAAGTCTTAATAAAGTGCTTCTAGTGCGTTAATCTGTAGAGTTTAGGCAGATTAAAGTGTCTTGTATGCAGTTTGTCTTTATTATATAGATAGAAGGTCTAGAATAAGTGCTTAAGTGTATCTATCTACTTTAGAGCATTGTTAAGGTAGGCAAGTATATTATTGTTATGTAATCTGTATTAGGCAATTATAACAAAGTTACACACTGCTTTAGTAAAGTGTAATACGTATAGGTGTTCTTTACATAGAATAGGCATAATAACTAGAATAAGCTATCTTATAAGTGCTTTCTACTTGTTGCTAGTCTACTATATAACTTTGCTAAAGTCTATTTAAGTAAATTTGCGTAGCGCTGTGTATACTAGTATATCTTTAAAACGTTCGTTAAGTAGAGTCTTCCCTATTTGCGCTACCTTTCTCCCTCTTAGTGCTTATTTCTTTAGTATAACCTAACTAATAAACTGCTAGAGCTATTTTACTATGTACATAACTAGTTCCTTAAGAAGCTAGTGTAAGAGATCTGTAAGTATACTCTTATAGATATTAAAGTGCTTATAGTTCTATGCAAAACATAGTGCATTATACACCTAGTTATTACTTAATAGGTTAATATGCATAGAGCGTTGCCTTTATATCTACTCTTACATATCTTAGTGCATCCTAAGATCCTATAGGCCTTTTAGCAAATCTTCTTATTCTCTTAGGGGAACCTTGTAGATTGTATAATGCTAGTTATTCTTAACTTCTATTATAAGTGTCTGTTCTTAGTAGTCTGTAATAACGCTGTATAGTATTGTGTAGTATCTACGTGTCTAGCTATTAGTGCATAACATATCTTTGCTAGCCTAGCTAATTGCTTTTAGTGCTGTATGTATGTTAGTAAATGCTTCTACATACTATAGACTAGAGTACAAAATAAGAGTAGCAAAACTTATAGTATAGTATATAAGACATAGCACTATAGTATAGTGTATGCTTTATACTTTCTTTACTACTGTCCTTCCTGTAATCTATTTCTAGTACAAACCTAAGCAATATAATACTACACTAATTATAGGCACATTAAATATCTCTCTTAATATTTCCTATTGTTAGATAGATAGGCTAACACACTATATTGCTGTGTAACATAGTTATTAGGGTCTTATCTACTACTATTATTATTAGTACTACTATTGCGCCTAGTAGTAGCTTTGCTTATGTTTCCTACTACTAATTGCTAGTGTGTAGTTTGTTGTAAACTTACACTCTACTTAATTTATTCTAGAATAGTTTAACAGGCCTATAGTGCATAGTTTCTTTAAATAGTTAGTAGCTTAGTAGAAACTGTACAACCTCTAAGGCGTTGCAGCACACTATCTTAGTTATAATAGGTAGACTATCTCTGTTTACACCTATAGGAACCTCAAGGCAGTTAACTTAGAAACCCTTGCTAGGTATACCAAAGGGGATACACTCCAACTTTTAGTTCTACTAGCAGGTGCTTAAGAATAACAACATGTTACAGAGCTCTCCTATATATAGATTAGATAGTAGGGATTAAACGTCTCTATATGTGCATTAGACTTTCTGTAACTAGAACACAAATGCGTAGTCTAATTAAGACTTAAAGCTATACTTACTAGAATTGTTTAGTTGTAGAATTCTGCTATTATTGTGTTAGTAGTTATGTTCCTATTTATATGTGCAGAAAACTAGGTACCTCTATTTAGCTATCTAGCTTGAACCTGCTAGCACACTATTATTAGACATATAAGTTACCTTAAAGAGGGACTGTAGTAATATTGCTAATAGAATTCTATTGTGCCTTATAGCATCTAACGTACCTATAATATAGCTGTTGCCTAATAGCAATAAATATATAACTAGGTTGCTTTTGTTACTATATTAATATAGGGCTAGTGTACACAAATCTCCTTAAAAACTAGAAGATAAAATTAGGTCTAGCTTATTGCTAAGTGCTGCTTTCTTAATGCGCGTGTACAAGAGTAAATGCTCTATTATAGACTTAGTGTCTACTTAAAGCTTCTATGCTTTGCACAAATCTCTTGTGTATATTGCAATAATAGTTGCAATTTTTAAATGTCTACAACGTTGTTTTAAGTTAGCTAGAACCCCTAGCTTGCTTATACTAGGTTAATACTAGTTCTTTAGGTTCTTCTAATAGGAGAATAGATGCTGTGCTATGCCTCTATAAGAGAGTACACGTTTTAGGCAGTACCTGCATATTAAATCTAGCAATCTTATTATTGTCTAGACCTTAAAGGCAGTTTTGTTTAATGCTGTTAATGTGTACTGTAAAACAGAGTAGTGTTAAGAGTATATTTACAAGCTAGGTTGCGTATAGCCTTATTATAGGAAAAGAAAGGCTAACCTGTCTTCTAACATAGCTTTCTAGGATATCTTAGTTAATATTGTCTAACTATACTGTAAGGCAGAGTATGTTTACAAGCTAGGTTACATACAGCCTTATTATAGGAAAAGAAAGGCTAACCTGTCTTCTAACATAGCTTTCTAGTATATATTAGTTAATACTGTCTAACTATACTGTAAGGCAGAGTATGTTTATAAGCTAGATTATATGCGCCCTACTTACAAGAAAGGCTAGGCTGTCTCCTAACATAGCTTTCTAGCATATGTTAGTTAATACTGTCTAACTATACTATAAGGCAGAGTATGTTCACAAGCTAGGTTAAATACATAATAAATAATAGAAATAGTAATA
>SATY01001186.1:0-11220 GCA_004335155.1 Ascochyta viciae
TAGTAGATACTAATTCTTAATAGTAATGTTGTTAAGCTTTTAGAAATTAATGCAAAGTTGTAGTTTGATATCTTTCTTTAATATAAATAGAATAGAGAATTCTGCTAGGGATTTAGATTTCTTAATAAATTCTTTTGCAAGGTTCTCCTAAATGTAGTTTCTTAGTATCTTAAGTTCTATCTTAGATAACTAGTATATTAGCCTAAAGAGTAGTTCTTTTCCTTTCTAGAGCTTAATCTTATAATTTTAAAGTTAGTGCTTAGGTAGCGCTTTTGCAGATAGCTCTTCTTTGAACATCTAGGCGTACTATTAGTATACATCTAGTATACTAGGAGTTGCACTATCTTTCTTCTTAATCATTATAAAAGAGCTTACTAGGTCTATATAATTAACTGCTCTATCTTAGCACGTCTAGTAGTTTAAAGGGATGTTATTAATCTTCTTCTTATTTACTAATTCTAGCGTAGGTTGTATAGGCTAGTGTGTAGTTATACTATATCTATACTCTTTAAATAAAAGCTATTAATCTTTCTAATTAATCTATAGGTTATGCTTTTGTAACTATAGCAATCCTAATATAACATTGTAAGTAGCTATACTTAAGATATCTAGTAATATTAACTTATAGTGTCCTTATATTTAGAGGAGTTAGCACTTAACTTTATACATTACAACTACTTCTTCTAGTATTAGTTCTTTATTAGCTACTTAGAGCTAATACAAGTTTTCTTTATATAAGAGGTGTAGTCTAGCTAGCTATACTCTATATAAGGAAACGTAGTTTCCTTGTGCTTCTAAGTCTAAGAGTGCTAATAGCTTCTTTCTATTTAATGTAATAGAGAGCTTAATAAGGTTATAGGTTCTAATAGAGTTAATAGCAAGACTCTAGGTACCCTAGTTTATTTCTCTAAAAAAGACTTGTTGTAATGGGCTAGGCCTAGGTGCTGGTTCCTTAGTGTACACTGCCTCGGCAGTACTCTAGCTCGCACTCTCAGCATAGACTAGAGCCCCGTTACAGAGCTAAAATGTCTAAAACAAGGTTATAAAAACTCTGCAACCTCTATCCTAGAGGTTGTTCTCTATTAAATCCATCTTGTATTCTACTAGCAAATTCCCTTAGAGGTTAGCTCCTTACAATTGGATTTGATTACCAACACAAGGAACAATAAGTGAGACATTTAACAACGCTGCTAGGCGTCTAGGTAAATACAGCAACAAGCTGTGCACTAGTAACAACAATTAATTAGACGTTAGAACTAAACTCTAGAACATTGCTACCTTGTTAATACTAGAGGAATAGTAGGATAAGTTACTAGCTTACGTACTAGAACGCCTAACTTTCTACCTATTATAGGCAACCCTACCTAAGGCTGTAGTAGCTATTACTAATAATAAGGCCTACCTAGCTACAAACCCTAACTAGGATCTACTAAGAGAAGACATAAGCAAAACTATACAACAGCTAGTTAAAGCCTAGATCTAAGCTTATATTGCATCTATAGGATTACTAAACTATGCTACAACACCCTCTACCTCTGTACAGACAAGCAACAACAAGCTAAACAAGGCTATAAAGCTACCTAACGTAAGCAAGTTTAGTGGCAACTAACGTGCTTATAGAACGTTTAAGTTCTAGATAAAAAATAAGCTAAGGTCTATATATCGGGAAAATATTTTGCTATTTTGATTTTAAGAAAACATAGAAGTGTACTGTGGGCTATAGTATTAGCAGAACTTACATTCTATCTATACACAAAACATACTATCTCTATACTATAGCTTGCATATTCTAATAATTACCTAAATAAATATTATTACTGCAATCCTTATACTATAATTGAAAAATTGCTTATGCAAGACTTTTATATTTAGCGTATTAACAGATATAACCTGCTATATTTTTAAAACAGCTCTAACACCTGCTTAGTGTTTTCTAAACAGTTCTAACATCTGCTTAATATTTTCTAAACAGCTCTAACATCTGCTTAATATTTTCTAAATAGCCTTAACGCCTGCTCTATGTTTTCTAAACAGCCTTAACGCCTGCTCTACGTTTTCTAAACAGCCTTAATGCCTACTTAACGTTTGCTAGATAATGTTAACATTACTAATTTGTGTTTAATACATTGCTATAACCTTAAATAGTTATACAACAAGTTATTAATTATAGTCTGTACACTAGGATTGCTATTAAGAAGATAGTATGTGTTTTTACTGTACTCTGCCTTATAGTACAGTACATGCCCTTGCTGTACTCTGCCTTATAGTATAGTATATGCCCTTGCTGTACTCTAACCTATAGTATAGTATGTGCCCTTGCTGTAATCTGCCTTATAGTATAGTACATGCCCTTGCTGTACTCTGCCTTATAGTACAGTGCGTACTCTTGCTATACTCTAACCTATAGTATAGTACGTGCCCTTGCTATACTCTGCCTTATAGTATAGTGCGTGCTCTTGCTATACTCTGCCTTATAGTATAGTATATGCTCTTGCTGTACTCTGCTCTATAGTACAGTATGTGCTCTTGCTATACTTTGTTCTATAGTATAGTACGTGCCCTTGCTGTACTGTGCTCCTTAGTACAGTATACGCCTTTGCTGTACTTTGCCCTATAGTATATATAGCGTACCTTGTTAGCACGCATTGCATTCCCTTTTGTCTTTTCCTAGCTCTTATATATTTAAATGCAAAACTACTTGCCTCTATACATCTATAAAACTTTTAATAACACTTATCTTACTTGCTTAGTTGCAACCTATTAACTATGCACTCTTTAATAGCAATAATCTATTAAGCACTAAGAGCCTCTGCTTATGCTACACTAGTAGAGTAGGCTACGTACAATACTGCTATGCTCTTATTTAGAGCTAAGCATAGCTAATAAATATATTATTAAAACTATTGCATACCTAGCTCTTACTGCTATAATGTTAAAGTCTAGCCTATTCTATTATATATCTAACCTTTATGTCTGCATTAAGCGTCTAGTTACTACTTTACAGGTTACTGTATTTAACTCTTAGCTATAGTAGAGCTGTTGTCCTTGTATTATACAAGTGTGTTATCTTAAAACTATAAACTAAATAGTTGACTATACGCTAAGATACCTACTTACAATAAGGTCCTAGCCTATATTACAGAAACTTCAGCATTGCTAGTTACTATAATATTGCCTAGTATACCTATAGTCTTTTCTTAGTTGTGCTTCTTCTGCTTAGATAGTCTCTTAGCGTAGCCTGTCTGTAACCTGCTCTATAGCTACTAGGAACTGCTATCCGCTACGCGTTCTGCTATTAATAGAGTAGAATATCTAGTCTGTACTAGCCCTAGCTATGCTTGCTGTACTAGTTTAGCTAAAGGGGTCTAGGTGTTAGATCTGCAAAAGGTGCAGATCTACTAGCAGTAGCCTATAGCAGTAGCCTAGTCCTAGTTACAGAAGCAACAGCGTTATTAAATGCTATAACATTATTAGCATGCCTGTAGCCTTTTTACAGTCCTGCTGTTTCTGCTGCACTAAAGTACCTTTAACGCTGTAGAGGTAATTTATTGTAAGGTTAATAAGCTCTTTCTTCTTAGTTAAGTTCTTAAGTGCTTAGAGTATGTTATGCACCTATATTTCTAATATAATGTGTTAGTATGTGCAGCTGTAGCTATAGTGCGCTAGGCTATAGAGGCTATAGTGCCTAATACTAGCAGTCTTAAATTTGTAGGCGCTAGAGGGGTGTAGCTTATAGTAGGCAGGGCTGCTGTAGTATATGTAGAGGAGATTTATTAGTTTAAAAGGAGGGCAGATAGGGATGTCTGCGCAGACAATAGGCTTAACTAATAGCATTAGCATTAGTTTTAGAGATGCTAGGGGAGAGATTAATAAGATAACTATTAGGCGTTTAGCATCTCTCTTAGCTAGCTTTAGAGCATTAACAACTATAGTTAATAATAAAACTTACTGCTTACTACTACTCTTGTTTAGTAGCTTAACAGGGCTACGCTGCACAGGAGCAGAAGCAGTAGTTTAAATAAGAAAACAAAGTATATCTTAGCCCTTTAGTAGGTTTAGCTAGTTTAGCTAGTTTAAAGACTAATAAGCAAGCCTGCTAACACTGTGCTGCTAGTTGTAACCTATAAGCTCTTGCTACATATCGCCCTCTAGTGCTCTAGCCTTAATGTTGGTATCTCTAGAAGAGTTGGCCTAGAAGTTAGTGTTGCTCTTAGAATTAGATTGCTTCTTCTTTTCCCTTTTGTTAACCTTAATAGACAAACAAAGCGGCGCTTCTTCCTTGCTATTATTAGTGCCTGCTTGCGCTTTTTCTTGCTTGATTATGTATTTAATGTTCTGCAACAAGTTAGTAGAAGCAGTTAGATAAAACACCTACAACTTAAGGAAAGAAAGATATTATAAGTGTTAAGCGCACTAGTACAGTAGCTAGTGCACAGGCCTACTAACCTTATAGCTAAGGCAAACACTAAACTAACTATTAGAAGGAACCTAACTGTAGTTAATAGTTTAACTCTAATAGTACATTACATTGATTACTGTAGTACTATAGTTAAGCAGATAAAGCTGTTTAAGTAAGAAGTGTCTTATTATATGCATAGAATTCCTCTATTGCCTTGTATATATAGAGAGCTTATTATCTATTGTAATAATATCTTATGCTCTTCTGCAGCATCTTTATTCTATATTTATATTAATTATGTTGTTTCTGCTTTCTACATACAACTTATCTTTGCTAACCTTAGCTTCTTGCGTTTCTATGTACTTGTTATTGCTATTACTAATAGCGTCTCCCTACTTATTTGTTAGCTAAGCAGTGCTAAACAAGTTGCTTGTCTGTTTTACACTTTTTGCTACTGCTGCTCTACGCAAGCGCTCCCTACAATCCTTTGCCTTACTATTAAATAGGTTGCCTATTACATCTCCCTTGCTCTTTACGCCTTTCTTTGCACCCTCTACATACCCTTGCGTGTCTTTCTTTTTCCTATTTAGGGATTTTTCTGCAGCTACAAGGTTAAAGGGTAGAGGTAGGCGCTGTGCCTATTCTATAAATATACTTATACTAAAAGAAACTTTGCAATTATACTATTAGCTAGAGTTTGCTTAAGTAGATAAACTAATATTGTATTCGTACCTTGCTATCCTAAGAAAGGCTTAGGATGCAACTGCTAGACATTATTAACATTATTATTATTATTATTAACAACTACCTCTTGTTAGTAACTAGAAACGAAGTAACTTACTTAGAGAATAATATACTAGGAGAGAGATTCTACTCTATGTGCCCTTTGCTGTAGCCTGTTCTATCTGCTTAACTAACTGTTAGCTACAGTACATTTGTAAACACACTATGCACATACCTGCTACTTTAGCGTTATAAGCATAAAGTATAAGAGTTATATATAGATTAGTGTGCTAATATAGCTTATTAATAAACTTATTTATAGTAACTGCAAAGTTATCTCTATTAGCTAGCAGAACACCTAGGTTGTGTATAAGTTCTATTTTATGTCCTTACTTCTTCTATAATTTTATAATCTTAAGTAAGACCTTATACTGCATAAATTCTACAAGGTTTATTCTTGTTATGTTATTACTAGTAAAGCTGCCTATTACTGTCTCTAGAATGCTAACGTCTATAAGCAAAAGGCAAAATAGCAGCCTTATAATTATTGCCTATGTTTAAGAATCTATAAGCCTAACATTGAATTAGAGGAGGTTACTAATATAGTCTTAGAGCAGTAGATAGCTAACTAGCACATGTAGTTATATACTAGATGTTGTCTAGGTGTTTACACACGCAGTTAGAGGAAAGGAAAAGCGTCTTAGAAATTAGGTTAGCGTTTAGGTTAAGAATAGCAAGCGTAAAGGCAATCTATTCTATAGTTTCTTTGTTAGTAAAAGCTCTATCTTAATATTAGTCTCTATTCTAATTGTGTTCTTGTATACCCTAGCCTTTGCATTAAAGACTAGTTTCCTTACTACCTCCTTCTTTAGCGCTAGTGGCGCCTCTACATTCTTATTGCTAAATAGATGCGCCTACTTGCTGTTACAAGACAGCTATTCTTTAACCTTGCGTGTCTTCTTGTCTATATCTGTCCAATTCTAAGGGCTCTTTACTTTTAATCTATAGTAATTCTGTATAAGCGCTAAGAATCCTTGTACTAATTTAATTTTAGTGTCTAGGTCTGTGCCTACTTGCTTAAGGCTTTCCTTGTTTAGTCTAAAGCCTGTAGTAAGAGCTTAGATTGTAGAATAGCCTTTTCCTTCTTATTGTATAAGCGCTTGCCACTCTTTTGCTATAGTTAGCTTAAGCAGCAAGTGTTTAGCTTTAGGCGGTGCTATAGCAGCAACGTCTTGCTGTGTTAGAGGGCAGATCTTGTAGGGTAAAGTAGTAGGCGTAGGCAACTTACAAGTAAAGATAACAGAGGGCAGGTCTTGTAGAGTAAAGTAGTAGGCGTAGGCAACTTATAAGTGAAGATAATAGAAGCAGTTTACAGGTGTTAGAAAGAAAGGCAGGTAGAGGCTTATTTATTATAGGTAGCTGCTAGACAGGCCCCTCTGTAACGTAAGGATATTTAAGGTAAAGGTAAGAGAGTGTACATAGTATAGTAAAACTTATGTAGACTATATAGTAAGATAGGTACTCTAAAATGTACTATTAGCATAGTACAGTGCGTTCTGCATTGCCTATTTATTAATTGTTAGCACAACCTTCCTTTAAGTGCTGTTTAAAAAGCTAAACATTAAGTAGAAAGCTATGTTCGCTAGTATCTAGGAACATAAATAGCTACTCTAATATTTCTTTACTAGATATGCTGTAGCTGTGTTAGGTTAAGAGTATAACATATGCAAACAAACTGTTAGTGTACTATAGCAAGAGTACAGGAACTATAGAGACAATAATAACTTAGGTCTTTAACTTACTTGTAAAGGCAGTAGTTTAAACATGTCTTGTATTCTTGTTAGGTAGCTACTTGTAGTCTACTTATGTAAGACATTAGATTTATGTCTATGCACTATTTCTATTCTATTTAAGTTAATAGCGCTGTTAGTGATTTAAACCTCCTTGTCTGCTATAGCAGAAGCTAATTCCTTAATCTTATTAAGCTATATAGAATAGCACTATTCTACAAATTTATTCTTTACTATGTTCCTCTTGTATGTTAACTCCTCTACATATAATCCTAAGTGTACTAAGTAGTTAAGCATAACCTCTAGCGCTACTTAGCTAATTTAATAGCTATAGTACCTATACTGTTTAGCCTTAGCGTTAATACTGTGCGGTTCTAGACCTTTAAAGACATAACCCTTAACAAGATTAATAGACTAATAGACTATCTTTAGTCTAGCTACTATGTACTAGACTTAGTTGTTAACTTTCTTAGTTTTAGTGTTGTAGTAGTTGCGCTACTTTAACACTTCTAAGTTCTTATCTATACTCTTACTTACCTAGGCAATTGTAGCTTACCTAAACTCCTTAACTATTCTCTACAAGCATGTTAGTACTGTTGCTAAGAGTATAAGTAATAGTTAGATATATAACTTACTGCATATATAATTACTTTGTATAACTATATATTTAACGCAATGCAATACTTGCTTTAAAAGGTAATAGGTTAACAGTCTAATTAATCCTGTCTTAGGTTTAGGGCTATAGTCTTTTTGTGTTCTGTTATTCTTGCTATATGCAATATGTAATCTATTTTAGCTAAGCCCTTACAGATCTTGTTAATGGCCTTAAAGATAATTAACCTAAGGATCTTAGTACGGTTCTTAAGTATTTTATCTAGCTAGGGATTAGTCTTGCTAAGGTTGTTACTCTATGTTGTTGCTACACTAATAAGTAGTTCTTTGTTTAGATAGTTATCCTAGTATTTGTATATTGCGTTAAGGAAATTTAGGAAGCTTAATAGGATCTTAGCCTTTTAGTAACTTTAAGGGTCTACGCGCAAAGCAGACTAAGGTTTAGGTTTAGATTTTCCTAAACTCTTACTACTAAGCATTTGCTATTCCTTAAGCGCTTTATTGTTAATTGTCTTAATCTGCGCAAGAATAGTCTACTCTACATTTCTAAGCTTTTTGTAATATACTTCCTAGTAGACAACAGAGATGTACTAACTCTTTAGGGTGTAGTCTATTAAGTTTAGCTTTTAACCTTATCTGTTAACTAAATTGTAGTTGCGCCTAATAAAGTAAGCTCTAATAATCTCTGCAATAATCTTAAGAACCTTCTATATTTGTAGGTCCCTCTTAATCCTCTCTGCTATTAACAGGTTGCTGTTTCTTCTAGAAGTCTTTTTAAAATCCTTCTAAACCTTAAGTGTCTCCTTCAGGTTGCGCTTCTAGAGGAGTTAGATAGCCTTATTTAGCAACTTCCGCTATTCTAGATCTGCGTGTCTTAGAGCCTTAAGCCTAAACACTAGTACAGTAACTATGCTATTAGCTATAGCTAAGCCTGTAATTGCAGTAAAGGCTAGATGCAGTACTAGGTCTTTAATACTATAAATAAAAGAGTTAATAATACCTATGTAGGTTATAGTATTCTTGCTACTAGCTAAGTAAATTTTGTTGCAGATTACCTATGCTAAGTACATAAGATTACAGACTATTGTTACAGTCTTTAGGTCTTTTTTGTAGTTAATCTAAGTAGCTTTCTGCGTAGCCTAATTGCTCTGTGCACTGTCTCTACTGTTCTTTATATTTTAGTAGATAGCCTTTTAACAGGCTGCAATGCTATCCTTAAGCTTTTTAACATATGTATAGGGTGTTTTCTTAATATTTGTATCTAGTTTAATAATACCCTTAAAGTTTGTAGTGACTACGTTGTATACTTAGCTCTACTAACTCTTGTTAGTAGATACAATAAAATACTTAACGCTAGTTAGGCTTAGTTAGCTTGTTATAGCATCTAAGAGGTTAGGCTAGGCACTAAGTTGTGTGTAAGTAATGTTAGGCCTAAATTTTCTATTTAATAGATCTAATAGGAAGCTGTAAGCAGCGCGTGCTTTGTCCTAGTTAGGACAAGGTAATATTGCAACAAGATCTGCTATAGTAAGTTTAAAGTATAGCCTATTAGCTTCTCTACTATAGATCTAACAGAGCTTCTTGCTAGTTTTATACAGAATAATTATCTTTAGGCACTAGTTTAAAGGCGCCTAGTTAATAATAGGGCTATTATAGAAGACCTTTACCTAATCTCGCAGCTATAGCTTAACACTATTTAAGTAGGCTAACAGGAATGTTGCTCTAATCTGTAGCAATTAGCCCTTAAACAAGCTATCTGAGTTAAGGCGCATACGCTAAGTAGGTAGCAGAGTAGAACCCTTGTAGCATTTGTAAGTAAGAACAAGGTTTATTATAAATACGTAGATAATCTAGATAGTTTTACCTATCCCTATGTAGTCTTGCTTAATATAGCTATGCTTTGTACTAAAGTTTATGTTGTAGATAATGTTAGCGCTAATCACTTAATAAGCTATAAGCTTAAGGTTAGGGTTATAGCCTAAGGTTAGGTCTACTAGGATAAAACACTTTTTAGAAGTGTGTTGTTTGCGCAGTTGTTTTATAGAGACGCTAAAGGTGTTTAAAGTGCTTAGCTACTCCTCTAGACTTACTTGCATTGCTTTAAACCTAGTATCTAAGCTGTTTAGATTCTTCTGCATACTGTTAGTGTTAGAATTATACTATGCTAACAGTAGAGTGTACTTATAATTTAAGGATTTTATCTACCTAGTCTTTGTTATTGTCTCTGTTGTCTCTATTAATAAGATAATTAGGCGCGTCTACTATAACTAGCAGGTTACTATACTAGACTAATAGGTTCTACTCTAGTGTTAGTAGTTGTAGTGTATCTAAATGCCTAGATAGCGTTATAAGCTGTGTCTTTCCTTTCTTTTTCTGCTAGGTCGCGGTTTCCTCTTAAGCAGGCAAGTTGCTTCTACTAGCAGTCTCTCTACTAGTGGTCTCTCTACTAGCGTTCTCTCTATTAGGCTTGCTATTGCTAGTTGTAACTTCCTTAAAGCTGTATTTGCTACGCTCTTTAATGTTAATAGGAGTTTTAGTAAAGTATCTATTACTAGGCAGACTAAGAGCTCTTATATTTATTAGAGTTTAAGGACTTGCGCGTGTTTCTGTGTATACGTTAGCATTATACTATAGCTAACAGTCTAAAGGACATGTCTACATACCTAGCTAGCCTTGCTTAGAGTAAGTGTTTGCTGCTAGTACAGCAATATTAAAGTTGTTGCCTTAATAGATACTATTTGCAAAGTTGTTAACAGCTACCTTAAGTTTATGTTAGTTCCTAATGCTGTTGCTGTTAAAAGTTAGCAATATGTCCTTCTTGTCTATAGCAACTGCAGTTGCAGCTACAGCTTATAACTAATTATAGTTAATATCTATTAGAGTTATTATCTTTGCTCTGTTTATAAATGTGTTAGGGGCAAGTGCGTTCTTTATAGTAACGTGCTTAATTACCTTGCTATTAGCATAACTAAAGGAGATGTTTAACAAACAGATGCTTGTAATAAAAGGCATAGCGTTGCTTATGCCTAGGTACTATATCTAGCTTGCCGCAATGCTTATAGCTAAGTAGGTAGGCAAGGATGTTGCACTACAACTATAGAGAAACTAGTTATTTCTATGTTCCTGCTTAATTAGCGGGTTAAGACTGTATACACTGCTATTAATCTTAAGCTCTTCTTAAGCATTATAAGCAATGCGCAGCATCGCTTCTTTCCTTGCTTTATAAGGTACTGTCTTGTTGCTATTACTAAACAGTTTGTCTATGTTCTATAAAGAAGTCTACACTAGCCACCTTAGCAGTGCAGATTAAGCAGTCTTCTAGGCTAGGTTATTACTAGCGCTTAGTACGCCTTCTAAGAGCTTATTGTCTAAGAGAAGGTACTTAACTGCTTTAGCAATAATAGCTCTTAGCATGTCTTTAGTAGCGCAGTAGCACAACAATATGTGTTTAGTATATATATATTAAGTGCCTTACTGCGTTCTAGAGCCTGTGCAGAGCGCTAGGTAACTATTAGTTGTAGTTAGCACACTAGGGAAGTTAAGTTGCTTAGCTAAGTCTGCTATAGTAAGAGAGCGTTGTTATGTCTTTGCATAGTGTAGGAACAATAGTTGTTAGATGTGTTTAGACAGTAGAGTTAATATTAGCCTAGTATATATTAGTAGTAGGTATGTAGTAATGTATGTGCTTTGTACAGG
>SATY01001187.1:0-11217 GCA_004335155.1 Ascochyta viciae
CAAAATAGCAGACAGAGAGCTACAAGAGAGTAGAAATGGCTACCTACTTATAGTAGGTAGGCCTAGGCTCCTAGGCTAGAAGTAGAAGGAGGCCTGTGTCCTAAAAGTGAAGTGAAAGTTAACAGGATGGATTCTGCTAAGTTAGATAAGCACTACTAGTAGGTTGTGCTATCTAACTATAGCAGAAGTCCTAACACTTATAGAAGAGGGTATAGTAATTAGCACAGCCTCTTCTATGTGCTCTATACTATTTAAGGTTAGTTTTTCTATGTAGAAGTAGTTACACTAGTAGCATATTGTATTGTTTAGCATAATTTAGTTTAGATTAACCTAGTTACAATACTTGTACAACTAACTACTAGTAGTGTGCAGAGGCAGCTATATTTATTAAATAACTTAAAAGCATTAGTTAGCCTAGATATATAATAAGCAGTAGTACCTACTAGTAGCATTTCTAAGTTACTTCCTAGTGTTTTAAATACAACTAACCTAGCTCTAACATAGCAGCTACCTAATGCTCTATCTACTATTAAAGTACTCTAAGAGTCTGTGCTTTATCTAGAGTTAAGCAACAGGCTATGCTATTTTAATCTAGTATATAGAATTAAACCTAGTATTCTTAGTGTAGAAGCTAGTTAGCTTCTACATCTCTAGTTAAATATTCTAGTTTAGCTAGTAGACCTTAGCAAATAAAGAGTATAGCATCTAGTTAAGGTGTGTAAATAGATGCTCTTTATACAAAGAAAGGTAAAAGAGGATAAATATAGTTGTTCTCTCTATAGAACAAAGCTTCTTCCTATATAGCTTCTTTATTACCTGCATTATGCCTGTTGTGTCTAATATTGTAGGTAGTAGCAAAGTTAGTAAAAGGTTTTAATAGCATAGCCTTATATTAGCTATAGTAAAGTTAGATATTAGTAGTCTATTTAGTAGAGTAGGCATAATGTGCTAGTACAAGAGTATAGTTAAAGCTAACAAGACTATTGCTAGAGTAGGATTTAGCTATAGTAGTGTATATTATTAGTGTTTATTATTACTTATTACCTTGCTAGAAAGATAGCTTAATATATTTAGAGTCTAGTCTATATATAAAGATGTTGTAATAAACACGTCTACTCTATGCAAAACCTAGGCACGCAATATATACTCTACCTAGGCTAGTACTATTAGTTATAGTTAACTTTGCTCTTAAATAATTAACCTGTCCTCTTAATGTAAGACTATAATCTCTACACTATAGCTAATTTATCTGCTAATAGCGCTTGTTTATTATTAGACTCTCTAGGTAACTCTTACTAAGGCGACATCTACTATAATTATACTATATACAATTATCTTTAGCAACATCTACTGTCTTTGCTAGCGTAGTCTTATTTAACCTGCATACCTCTGCAATATTTATGCTTACTAAGAGAGGGCTCTAAATCTATCTAACAAACTGCTTGCTCTAGTAAGCTACTAGTACACTTTCTTAGTTAGTCTTGCTACTAACATGTATAGCCTATAATAGTTAGCAGCGCAACTTTTCTCTACTCTAGCATCTACTATTGAATTATTCTGTCTAGGTAGGAGTCTAAGTTGTTTAGAGTAAGGACATAACAACGTTCTAGATAGCCTAGATGTATAAAATAGCTAAGCTAATATTTGCCTTCTGCGCCTATTGCTTGTGCAAACTCTCTTGCATAGCTTAGTACTACTAAGGCAAACTAGTACTTCCATTTAAATTACCTGCTAAAGTACACTACCTGCCTATTCTATCTAGCTTACCTGTTAATACTTATTCTGTGTAGCTAGAACTTAGGGATCTTAAGCGTCTTAGTGTTTAGCTTATCTGTCCTAACTATCTACTAATAGATGCTAAAGCTCTAGCTAACAAAGAGGGCCTTCTACGTGCCTAGTTTACTGCAACATAGTTGTAGATTACTTAGCTATAGTCTAATATTAACCTTTGCATAACTATGTTAGGTCTAGCTAACGATATAGTATTGTTCTAGCTACCGATTACTTATCAGAGTGATTATACGTACCTTTTAGGTTGCCTTAGCACGGTGGGCAGAGTCGTGTCCTAACAAACTAAGTATAACACTGTTGTTTCTTGTAGTTAGGATCTTAACAGCAAAGTTAGTAACATAAAGGCTAACATTGTAACTATCTAGAAGACTCTTTAGTAGAAGTTAGTCTTCTCTAGACATATCTAAGCGTTACTTAGGTCTTAGACATCTAATCGCGTTACGCTATTAGATTTAAGAGCAATAGAGGACATAGAACTATTATAAATAGAGAATAGCCTGCTGTAGCAATATAATATGTCTACTATAGGCTCTACTACTAATGTTTCTTCTACAGCAATAGTGCTAATTATGTTTATGCTTATATTTGCTAATTATAGCCTAGTGTTGTTTACTTAATGTGTTAGTGTCCTGCAACCTCTTATCTATAAACCTAATCTACCCTCTACATACTTAGGTTTTTAACTAAACCTAGCACTTAGTTACCTAGTTAATACTCTTAGTAAACTGTACGTTGCGTTATTTCTATCTGCTGTAGGCACTAGCTGTTCCTTGCTAAAGAATCGTCTTCTCTTATTGTTAGCACTAGCTATTCCTTGCTAAAGAATTATCTTCTCTCTCTACTAGCACTAGCTGTTTGCAGAATAATGTTGCTCTTAACTAATAAATTGCACACGTTAGGATTGTAATAAGACATAAGACAAAAGTAAGCAAACATCTATTACTATAAAGTTTGTAGAACTAGAGTCCCTTAATAGAATATACAAGATAGTCTAATTAATAGACTTATCTTAAGCTAGACTGTTTGCGCTAAGCTTGTACCCTATAACAGGCATAAAAGTTAGAATATAGCCTAGTACTACTATGTGTTTTTATTAAGGGAGTTGCACTTAAGTTAAATGCACAGCTTGTTCTCTTAACAAGTAGCAAGACTTCTTTTATTAATAAATATAAAATCTAAACTATTATTGCTAAAGCATTATCTAGGTTTACCTAGAACTACTCCTACTTATAATAATACTAAAGCCACTCTATCGCTTTTAATTAGCTAGGACTAATAAGCATTAAACTGTTAGAAGGTACTAAGGTTGCCTAGTAGCTATACAGTAGCGTCTTATAATAAGCAACTATAGCTTTTACTCTGTGCTCTAAAAAGCAAGAGGAAGTAAAGTGAATCCTAAAGCTTACATAACAAGACTGTTAAGTATAGGAAACTAACTACACCCTTAAACTATTATAGAGCTAACATGTACACAACTAAAGTTATAACAGGCTAGATACTTAAAGAGAGAAAGATTTGTGTGCAGTAATATGTTGTAATATCCTTATTCCTATTTCTAGTAATAAGGGTATTAATTATATAAAGAGTAGCCTTAGTAGATTATAAGTATAATAGATAGACAAGGTAGAGAGGGAATGTTGTTATAGTATAGACCTTATGTTCTCTAACCTAGAAATAAGCTTGTCTGAATACTTAGAGAGCCCTAGTACACTTATCCTTATTGCTCCTAACTATAACAAATAGAGGCCTAGTAGGTATAAGAGTAACTAAATCTGCTAGTATATAAACCTGTAAATCCTTAGTCTAGTAATGCGCACAAGGGATAGAACTAAATATATAAAACCCTATTTATAGAGGCTCTAAAGAAGCACTTGCACTCTATAATAGCTGTACTAACTAATTTCCTATTTCCCTACAGTGCTTTGTAGCGCTGCCCCTTAAATGCAATAATTGTTTAGCTACTAGTGTTTTAAGGACGCTCTACCTGCAGGTAGGTTTATTACAAGGTAGGAGTGTTCTAGTTTCTTAAAGGCACAACAAGTGCTATTGTTTTCTTTAGATTATAAGGAAGGGTAAGCAAAGTCCTAACTTAAACTATAAAAGAAGTAGACATAGCACAAGCACTGCTCTTAATCTACTAAACAACTTAAATCTAATAGTTGCTTACAGACGTGCCTGTCTAGAGTAACAGTATTAATCTCTACTTACAAAACCTTAAGTACCTAATACTAGAAGTAAACTTTAGCAACAGCAATAGTATACTTAGCAACAATCCTTGTAGTACCTAAATGTTTAAGTATAGGTTTAACTTAAGAAGCGCATATATACTCCTAACTCTTACTACTAATAAGCACATAGCTCTAACCTAGCTAATGTCTAGGTCTAGTCTTATAGCAGTTAAGTTTCACTTAAGCATAAGGCGCTGTTATGCTTATATTCTATTAGACTGCTAATAACTTAGTACATATGTAGATTGTATAATAGGCCTCTCTAAGTAGTCTAGGTATAAACTAACGTAAGCTATAGGACATAACTTGCTGTAATTATAAGAAGTAAACACTATAGAGTATTTTAAACCTAAGAAGTGTATAACTAGAGTAGATATAGCTAACACATAATAAGAGAAGGAGAATTACAAGTATAGTACTATGTGCTAAAGCACATGTGCTAAAGCATAAGATCTAAGCCTAAAAAAGTGTTGCCTAGAGTAGAAGAAAAAGTTAACCGCTCTAGCAATAGCCTGCTACTAAAGGCGCCTAGTTGCCTATTATGCTTTAATAACCTAGGTAGCGTCTAGGCTACCCCTGTATGCTACACTAAAGTTGCTATTATATTAGTATTACTAAGTAGGTACTGTGTATATTAGTATAAACAGTAGTAATATAGAAATTTTTATATTACTATAATTATGTAGGCGCATACGGTAGGCCTTCTTCTAATAACTTAGCTAAATAGATAGTGTATTTTAAGGTGTCCTATAGTGTTTAGCAGGGTCCTTCTTAGTCTTAATTAAGAGTACTTCCTAGCGTTAAGTAATTAGTAGAGTCTTAGGTAACTAGCGTAGCCTTAGGTAATAGTGTATATAGAGGCGTCTTATAGTGTTTAGCAGAGTCTTTCTTAGTCCTAATTTAGAGTACTTTCTAGCGTAGTTGCATGTAGTTAAGTTGTAAGTAGGTCTGTAAGAATCTAGGTATAGTTAGTATAACTTATTAGTTTAGAGCAGGTATACTTCTTAGCAATTACAATATGCTACTAAACTAATCTTACTATCTTTGCTCTGTGCTAACTAAGGCTTGCATGTTGTAACCCTCTAGAAGATAGACTTATATAGGAAAGAGCAAGACAATACTAGTAGTCTTATTAGCTAGAGTTAAAGCTCTATGCAGCCTTTAGCAGCATAGTTAGCAATTGCAGGCTTAGTAGCTATAGTGTTAGTAAGAACAAGTTTTCGCTTTAGCAAAGCTCTATTATCTAGGTAGTTAGTAAGCAAGTTGTGTTTACCTTTATTATAAGCTAGGCAGAGCGTAGCGCAGTGCCTACACTACTACATTTATAGCTAGAGTGCACGTGGCTATTATATTATAGCATTTAGATTAGATTAGTTAAAGACTCTTAGACGTAATACTAGTAGGTTGTAGGTTGCTATTATTTAGTAGCTAGAAAGATAGCAACAAATCTGTATGTTTTTGCACACTAACAATACGCAGAGCACTTAATTAGTTAACCTATAAATACTTCTACTTAGATTCTACATGCACACCTTGTGTTTAGTGTAACTATTAGCAAGCTTATAAGAGCAAATGCTCTTACACCTTAGGCTTTAATAGTTTAAGTAATTCTAAGCATACTATGTCCTGTAATGCTTTAACTAGTAAACTACGTTCCTCCTTTATTAGGCAATAGCGCTCTTTTGTTCTAATATCCTTAGCTGCAATCTCTGCTATCTATTGTTTACGCTATTATTTTTACTTGTTAGATATGTATTGCTAGAGGAAACTATGTATATTAACTTCTCTTAGCTCTAGATCTAACTTAAAGCTCTGCCTTCTTGCAAACAGTATAAGGAAGTACTTATTCTAAACTAGCTAGTGCAGATACACTACTTTAGTGTTAAGTTAAGCTTTATACTTATTAAGAAGTCTTCTAAGGATAATGCTAGTGCTTGTTTCTTAGTCCTCTTTAATATAGATGCTAAACTTATTTAGACTTATAAGCTACTTTATCCTCTTGTTATTAGAGTGCGTAATATAGTCCTAAGCATATATTCTAAGTTAGAAAAGAATAAGAGCTTAAAGCATAGTGTTTCTTCTAAAACAGATATTGCTATATACTGTTTTAATCTTGTTCACTTTAACATGTGTGTTGTACTAGTGTAACACAACTGCTACCTTAAAGCTAGCTAACCTGTTGCTACTACTGCAAACCTTAGCAAGCTATAGGTTACTATAATTAGATTTATATTTAATAAAAATTAAAGCAAGGGTTTCTAACAAGTCTACTATTTCTTTAAACAATAGGCAGAACTAAGAGTAGTTCTAGCTACTTAAATTCTAACTATAGATTACGTTCTTAGCAAACTTTCTTATTACTACTTTATTTGTTAGAGATAAGCCCTTACACTTAGTAGGCAATAGCTGCCTAGTTAGAGTTGTGCTCTTATTGCTAGAAGGGTCTAACAGCTTAACTATGCTTAAAGAAGGCAATGCTAGGCTATACCTTAGTTGCAAAGCCTTAGTATACTAGGGCAGAGTGTATAGCCTATATATAGGTACTTTTAGAGGTGTCTTGCTTATCTTTAGCATGTTAAATTAGATAGAAGTTAGAGTTGCTTAGTTGATTAGCATTCTTGCTACAAATTTATGTGCAGCAACTCTACTAGTATTCTTAACTATAGCTTTTAACTCCTTGTGTTTCTCTGCACTAATTAAACTCTTGTTTAGACCTACCCCTATGCTGCATGTAAAGACAATAGCTAGTACTAGTAGCTAGGATGCGCTTAAATAGCAGTTAACTACCTAGTTAACTTTACTACTCCTACCTATTATAATTTATACTAGAATCTAACTAATTGCTAGGGATAACAGACTTCTTACTGTTACTACTACTAACAACACGCTATCTACTTATATAGTTCTAATTACATCTATATATTAAGAAAATGCAACATGTTGCGTATACATTAACGTCCTAGCATACCTTACTACAGATGCAATGGTACTACTAATTACAGTATTATTACTACTTTTCTACTACTGCTTGCGCTCTATATAACAGGCTTAATGTAAGGAGCTAACCTCTAAGGGAATTTGCTAGTAGAATACAAGATAGATTTAATAGAGAACAACCTCTAGAGCAGAGGTTGCAGAGTTTTTATAACCTTGTTTTAGACATTTTAGCTCTGTAACAGGGCTCTAGTCTATGCTAAGAGTGTAAACTAGAGTACTGCTAAGGCAGTGTACACTAAGGAACTAGCACCTAGGCCTAGCCTATTATAGTACCCTTCTACTTATCCCTTGTTTATTAGCGCGCGTCTTAGTTAAAACAACTCTATTACCTACTTTCTACTTTCTTTATTCTCTGTTGCACTATCTTCTAAGCCTGCGCACCTTCCTTACAAGACTCTACTACTATCTAATTGTTTAACTACCCTGCCTTGCTTAATTTTAATAATAGCGCCTTCTAAATTGCCCTCTACCTTGCGTTCCCCTACTAAGAAGGCGCAAGGCAAGTAGGTAAGTTGCCTCCCCTCCTTCTAGTCTGCTTACTTACTAACTTTCTTATTTTGCTTAGGCCTGCAGCGCTGCTCCCGCAGATCCCGTCCCTCCTAACACTTATTCAGCTAAGAAGGCAAAGCTCACAACAGAGGATGTTGTTCTTAAAGACAATAAGATTAAGGAAGCCTTTAACAATGCTCCTGTCAACGCCTAGGCTAAGAGTTAGAGTAAGTAGTCCCTGCGTACTTAACGCGCTAGCGGCTATAAAGATCTATCGCAGTAAATACCGCTTAGATTAGTAATTATCTAATTAGGATTACTGATTTTGTAATCCGAATCCGGATGCGCTAAGTCACTAGCGTCGGATTGAGGATATATAAACGATTAGGCTAAACTAATAGATCTATAGAAGAATTTAATCTCTCTTTCTTAATTATTAATTATTTATCTCTTAAGTCTCTTAACAATTACAGTTATAAGCCCGGCGTTATAGACTATAAAGGAAGATTCTCCCTACATACTTAGTATAGCTGAGGACTTTGTTAATACAATTAAGAACTTATACTAAACCTCTTTGCTACTTATTACTAAACCTACTACTATAGATACTAAAGAAAAGATTAGTACTAGGCAAATCCTGCTCAAATCTAGATTAGACTAGCTAAACTAGTACACTTAACTAGAGTTTCACGCCTAAAACAAGGCTATCTATAATCAAATTAATCCAGATGCAGGTGACGTAGATCTAATAGATAATTAGGAGCTAGTCTATCCTTCTTATCTAAAGAAACCAGTTCAAACTAAGGAAGTCACTAACTTAGTTTTTAAAGCTATGAAAGAAACCTACGAACTGTTAGTTGTAGAGCATCTAGAAGAAGTCTAGAAATACAAGATTAAAACAGCTAGATAGACAAGGAAGGTAGCTAAGCTTACTAACATTTAGGATTAGATTAACAAGACAGTATTACCTAACCTCCTAGCCTCAATCACTCTTAAATTGCTTAACGATAAGAAAGTTACCTGTTAAGCACTTGTTTAATCACTAAAGAACAACCTTGCTCTAACTAAGGATAACACTAGCAACCTTCTGAGACAACAATATTAAGCTTACCTAGAGAAAGCTAGATTAGGTTAGATAACTCTAGATAAGTAGTTTAATAAATAGCAAATTCTTTATAGAAAGGCTAAGACTTACTCTATCCTAGATGTTAGTGGATAGCTAGCAATCACTAATTTTCTAGATTTAGTATTAGTAAAACTAGCTCCTAAATGGTCCTAATCTATAAAATAATTAATCACAATTAATTTAGCTCTAGGAAAGACTACTCTAACTATAGACAAAGTTGTAAAGGTTTTCTCCCTTATGCTTTAGGAATAAGTAATTAGTTAACTAAAAGGGAAGGGATTAGGAGTGTACGCAACCTTTAAAGGATCATCTAAAAATTAGTAGAACAAGCAGGGATTAGGTGCCCCAAGGCACAAGTGTCCTTACTAACTAGGTAGAATATACTACTAGCCTCTAATTGCTTGTAATAGACTCTAAGTTGCGATTACTAGATTAATAGTATCAAACAGACCAAAGATAACCCTTACTAAAACAGCTAAATCTAAGATCAAAGAAAATTACGCTAAGCAAGAGTAGAACGATCTTAGAAAACAAGTTAAGCAATCTAGATAGATCTCTAGAACCTCTAGAACCTCTAAATCATCTAGATCAGCGGAATCCGCTAACAATAGTACTAATAAATTTCCTAGATTAATAGCAGCAGCTCTTATTAACCCTTTAGACCTTATCACTAATTAAGAAGGAATTTATAGTACTGCTTACTCTGCTTATCTATTGTTAATAAGTACTATCTTTGATAGAGGTAGAGCAGTACACCTTGTTAATAATTAGAAATTTCTAATTAAAGGAACATTCAAGAGAGCTAATCTAGGAGAGATTGTTGAAGCAGGTACTTAGTCACTCCCTGTCTCAGGAAAGGGAGATTGATTAATCAAAGCCTTCCTTAATAGAGAAAAGGGACCTAGAACAGAAGATCTATTACTTAAAGATGTTAAGGTAGTTAATAGTTTTTATGTCAACATTGTATCTAAAGCTAAGCTTAAGAAGGTTGGACTCTAGTACATAGGACTCAACAACACTCTTAGATATAGATTACTTAAGGACTATGTAATTATAGCTACTCTATACTCTGCTTATAACCTTGTCTTTATTAAATATAACACGATTAGTTGTTATTCTCTGCCTCCTACTATCTAAGCTGTAAAATTATCTATAATTAATTAAACTTAATCTAGCACAGAGCAACTATAGCATTAACAATCTAGACACCTAGGATTAAAGGCTCTATAAACCCTAGTTCAATCTGCTTAAAATGTTTAGATAGAAGGAACAAAGAGGATAGATTATAAGCAATGCTTAACTACATACTCCTATTAGGTAATCTCTTGTAGACTAAGAGAAAGATTACTACGTCTTTTCTATTATATATCCTAGGATCTATTTAACATGCCAACCAGAAGGCTTAATAAAGAATAGGCACTAGTGATTAAAGAAGATTAATCTAGAAAGCTGTTTAACAACAATCTCTAATCTAAAACTCTTAGTAAGAGAATAAGGATTATTACAGGATTCACTAAGTAGGTTAAGTAGAAATACGAGTTGGATATAGTCAAAATCTATTAAGATAACAATTTAGCTACTAGACCTTAGAGAGGTAGATCTAGATACAAAGAATAGGCACATAAACAAGGGATTACAATAGTAACCTCTCCTCCCTACACTCACAAACCAAATAGATTAGCAGAGAAGGCAGGACAAGAATTAATAACTAAATTAATTAAAATAAAGTTAGGAGCTAACCTGCCTGCTTAACTCTAGCTAGAGATAATAAGTGTAGTAGCTTACTTGCATAGTATAAGTCTATCCTCTACTTAAAACTATTAATCACTAAATAAGGTACTAGATAGTTAGTTCTAACAATACTTCAGATAGTTTAAACTAGCAGAGATTAGGCATAGAACTGCTAATCTACAACTAGATTAGAGCAGGATATACGCCTATAGGTGCAGAGCTTATCCTCTTAATAAGGATTAATTAGCTAGTAGGGATTAACAAGGATTTAAAGTTAACTTAAGGGGTCACATTAGTTATTTAGTTAAATACGTTGCATCTAACATATACTAAACATAGGTACCTACACTTAATTAAGTTATTACAACTAGAGACGTTGTGTTTAATAAAAAGATCTTTTTTCAAGGCACTCTAGATAAAGAGATAGAGATTAATTAAGCTACTAAGTTAGTAGAGATCCTTCATAACAGAGAAATCCAAGATCTAGGTTAAGAAGTAATTATACCTAAACAAATGGATATCCATTCTGGTTTAGACCCTGACAGAAATGTAGGAGGTAAGTTATCTAGATTAACAGACACTGTAGCTAGCCTGCCTAGTGATTAAGAGAATCAGAGCACAGAAACAGCACAGAGAGAAAACAAGGTTAGTAATTACCTAAGAATCTGTGCTAATTAACTAGAAACAACTGGATTATTTACTCTAGATGCCACTCCTAAACCGATTAATTAAGGTTTAGGGGGTGATAGAGACCGCGGAGAAATCTAATAGAACAACCTTACTAATTGTTGTAGGGCTGTTAATTAATAGAGAGTGCGCACTCCTGTAGTAGCTAAATTATCCCACCTAAGTGAT
>SATY01001188.1:0-11209 GCA_004335155.1 Ascochyta viciae
AGCTAAACTATCCCTATACCTTACTAATCTAAGCAAAGAGCACTTTAAAGTAGTACACTAGACAATTGTCTACTTATACTAAACTAGGTATTAGTTAATTTAATATAGCAGGCATAGTAGAGCTAAACTACTTATTTATAGTAACATATTATTTGCAGATAATGTTAAGACTTAGTAATCTTCTTATAGGTACCTTATAATGCTCTTTAGTAGGCTAATAGTATAGAAGGTGTTCTAGTAGGCTACTATCACTACCTCTACTACTAAAGCAGAGCTTCTAGCACTAGAGTATGTTGCTAAAGAGACTATAGCGCTTAAATAGCTATTTACTAAGCTTACACTAATTCTAGGAGCTGCCTAGATAATCTTCTATAACAACTAGCAAATAATTAGACTAGTAGTTAGAGAGAATAAGTGTATAACAAAACAGCTATGCTATATAGATATACAAAATATGTAGTTACAATAAGAGCATGCTGTAGGTATATTTAAAGTGCTCTATCTCTCTACTAACAGCATGCTAGCAGATAGATTAATAAAAAATCTATTAAGGTAATAGTTTAAAAGGTTAAGAGCCTAGCTTAATCTTAAAGACATAATTATAACAGTTATAGAAGAGCAAGGGATAGGTATATATATAGATTAAAAAAGAGAATAAGGTATTTTTAAGGAGCAAAGCTCTATAGCCTTGGGCCTAATCTAACTACAATTAAGTAGATTACTAATAAACTTATTAATAAGTTTATTAATAAGCTTACTAGTAGTCTGCTTAAAGCGCTTACTAAGAGCGCGGATCTAGTTAGCAGCGGCAAGAGCAACAGGTAGAGGTAGGGGCAGCTTGTCCTTAGAGGTAGAGGCAGAGGAAGCAGGCAGAAGAAAGAAGCTATAGGCAATAACTACTGCTTTAGCTAACGTACCCCACAGGCGAGCCAGTTAACAAGCAAGTTGGTTACTTTTGCTAAGCCCTTACTACAGCACCTATTCTATAACAATGCCTTAACAACAACCTACTATTAACGCGTTAAAGGAGGCTTAGATACAGCTTACACTTTAAGCTCTTAAATAAGACGTAAATCTCTTATAGCGACGCGCTGCAGCTATCTATAGGGTGTCTTAAAGCACACTAAGCAACTAACGCGCAGGACAACCTTTATAAGGTAATACTATGCTTAACTTACAAGGGCTAGACAATCTAGAGGAGAAGGTAATTATTAAACATATACTTAAGCTAGACACGTAAGGATTTAGCCTACAGCTAGCAGATATAGCTGCTATAGCTAATTCTCTACACGCTAAGCGCAATCTAGGCTATATTAGCATAAACTAGCCTAATACATTTGTTAAGCGTTAGCTAGAGCTTAAAGTAAAGTTTAATTATAGGTATAACTATAAGTAAGCCCTCTGCAAGAAGTTTAGGATTATCTAGGGCTAGTTTAACCTAGTAGCTAATATTAAAGCTAAGTATAGCATCTAGAATAATAACATATACAACTTTAATAAGATAGGCTTTATAATAGGCTAGATCTCCTAAGGAGCAGTTGTCACAGCTTTAGAGAGACAAGGAAGGCTAAAGACAGTCTAGCTAGGCAACTAGGAGTAGACAATAGTTATATAGGGCATTAATGCTACTAGATAGGCTATTCTGCCCTTTATTATCTTTAAGGCGCGCTACTACCTTACTAGCTAGTACAAAGAAGAAGACCTGCTCTAGGATTAGGTTATTAGAGTCTCTGCTAACAGCTAGACTACTAATAAGCTTAGTCTTAAGTAGTTAAAGCACTTTAACGCGTATACAAAGAAGCGTACTATTAGTACCTACTACTTACTAATTATTAATAGCTATAAGAGCTACAACTTGCTCTAATTCTAGCAATACTGTAAGGATAACAAGATTATAACTATATATATGCTTCCTTACTTATTGCACATCCTACAGCTACTTAATGTAGGCTGTTTTGCCCCTTTAAAGTAGGTGTATAGACGCTAAGCTAAAATACTTATATACAACTAGATTAGCTACCTTACAAAGACTAAGTTTCTACTATACTTTAAAGTAGCCTATAATGCAGTATTTACTTCTAGCAATATCTAAGGAGGGTTTTAAGGTGCTAGATTAGTCCCCTTTAACCTAGAATAGGTTATAACAGCCCTTAATGTAAAGCTTTAGACTCTAACACTACTACTACCTGTTAATAACAAGCTATAGCAGTTATAAACCCTTAGTAATACCCTAGAATTTAGGTTGCAATCTACTCTTATAAAGATAAAGATTTAGAGGCATATAGATAGTTCTCCTATATTAATAGTTAAGGCATTTAAGAAGGTGTTAAAGGGGGCTGCAATTATTGCGCATAAGCTAGTTTTAGCTTAACAGCAAATTAGTAAGCTTTAAGCAGCTAATAAGGCTGCTATATAATAGAAATTACACAAAAGAAAGCACGTCTAGAAGAAAGAGACCCTAATAGTTAGAAATAAGCAGTAACTAGCAGCTCTAAAGGAGTTTAGGGCGCGTAGTAATAGAAAGAGAGTAAAGAAGCAGGTGCACGCTTAAGGGAGTAAGCTAACCTAAAGGCGCTGCAGAAGGTGCAACTAGACTAGATACAACTTGCAAATATGTAAGACTAATATAGAAGAGGTCTTTAAATAATATTTTACGCTATATTACCTTCTACAAAGCTAAAGTGTAGTGTTTTAGGCTATAATAGGGTAGGTTTTAGTAGGGGCTTAGCAAAAGTGACTAACTTGCCTATTAACCAGCTCGCCTGTAGGGTATGTTACTACTAACACTGCATAAAACTTAACCTTTAGTTTTCTAAAAGCTAAGTCTATAAGCTAATAATTAGCCTATAGGGCTGCTAAAAGCTTATAGGCCTTAGAGAGAGCAAGTAGAAGGCTACACAAATTAGTAAGCAATTAATAAATAAAAGAGAAAGAAGATTACTTACTAGGCATTTAGTTGTGCCTAGAGAAACAGCACTAGTAGCAAGAGCTACTACTTAAGTAATTAAAGCACTACCTGTCTAAACAACTAGCAATAGCACTATTAATACACCCTAGGTAGAACTTACTACACTAGGCTATTTTAGCGCTATAGGCGCTAGAGGCAGGAGTAGAGGAGGAGGACAGTATCTACTTATTAGAGCTAGGAGGCGGCGACAGCGTGCAGGGAGGCAAGGGCAAGAGCAAGGGCAAGCAGGGCAGCGACACAGAGAGAGAGCATAATAGCAATAGCAATAGTAATAGTTAGCAAGGTAGTAAGCCTAGGGGAGAAGCTAGTAGTAAGCTTAGAGAGCTTAAATAAGAGGAGACAGCAAGCAAGGCAGAGCGCAAGCAGGCAGCAGAGCAGGCAGCAAAGCAGGCAGTAGACATAGTAGCAGTGTACACCTACTACACAGTAGAACATTTTTATAGGTACTAGTGTTTAAGCAGTAGATATAGGTATAGATTAATTATAGAGTACTAACCTTAACTATAGCTTAGAGTTATACTAAAAATAGAAGGTAGAACAAGTAATAGATTAGTATTATAAAAAGCTTACTTAATAATTCCTTAGTACACGTAATACACGCCTTAATAAAAACAGCGTAAGCTTCTAAATAGGCAAGTCTTATATGCTTAACTTGCCTAGAGGGTGTGTTGCAACGCTACTAAATGCTAGATCTACTTACTAGAAGCTTAGCTTACCTAGATCTACTCTAACTAAGGTTAGGCTAACTTACTAATAGATTTAAATCTCTCCTTGCTTATGCTATATATACAACAGGTAGATTGTCTATATTAGGTATTCTAAGCAATTAGCTAATAGGATCACAGGACGCTTAATAAGCATATAAATAGTGACCTAAGTAGACACCTATATATAAATTAATAATCTATCTCCTAGTCATTCCTAAGCTCGTTATCCAACAACATTAACACATACTGGCCTTGCTATTAGGTAATAAAAGGCATTATACATATAGATTGTTAACTATATAGCATTTCTGAATACAAATAAAGTGGACACTTTCTTCTAAACATTGGTATCTGTATAAATGCTCTGGCTTACTATCTTCACAAACGACAACAAACGCAAATACGCCACGACAGATTCTGAAGACAACGACAAAGAGATCACACCATTCAGCAGTGTCAGTAGCAGGCTCAAGTACATAAGGGTGACACCTTATGAGAAGCCCTTTGACAAGGAAGCTTACCGCCGTGTGTGCGAAGTATGGACCTGGAAGGACCTCCGAGCGCCAGATGATGAACGCAAGATCATAGTTGCCGAAAGCCCGTTTTTTAATCTTAAGCCTGGCTTCTGACATGAGACTAAGCCCCCTAACCTTTGGAACCAGTATACTGTGAACTTTACGGAACAAAGCTTGGGGCGGGCTTTGCAAGAACTTGCGTATCTGACTAGGGGCGACGGTATCAGTGTAATTTGCTGGTCTTTTTCAAGTGCTAGGATCAGACCACTGCCTAAGTGGCTGCCGTTTAGGCTTTTCAAATTCAGGATTCATTGACCTATTGATAAGCCTATATTCATGATTAGGTAGCTTGCTTGAATACAGCTGAGCGAGCAGGAAGCCTTGTGTTTGACTCATATGGCCGTATGTGGAAAAGAGGCGTTATCATTTAGTCTATACATTTGACAGCTTCTCAGTCTCCTTCACTGCCCGAGTTACGCCGTTGCAATCTAGATGTTTAACATCAATTGAGCTCATTGTGTTCGCGCGCTTGCTGAATACCATATAATCAACAATTTGGAACCCGTTGTTCAAGATGTGCAGGCGCATTGGAGCGGGTGAGGAGAGTCGTGAGGCTCTACAAGCACTTATTTATGGAGAACAATTGGCCGCTCCAAATTGCTAGAAGCGTCAAAACAGACCAGCTGGCCTCATCATGGTGTTGGAAGCAGTGGCCTTTGCAGCCGATGAGTTGGTAGTAGGCTTGACGCTGGAAGCGTGAGTGCTTGGTCCTGAAGGCGTACGATGAGCGCTACTTTGCACAGAGTGTCCTGGAATTCCTGCAGTCTCGGAAAATGCGGCATTTTCTGGATCTTGATTAGCATACGAAAGTACAATGTATTCAGACTTACTCCATATCCCATGAATTGCAACCTGGACTATATCCCAATGGTCTTCGACCTTCTTCCTTGTAGTCTTCAACGACTGTTGCTCCTGCTCATTGCTCAAGGTCTTGGGAGTGTATGGTTGGGCCATGCGATCGAGTTCCGGAAGTGCAGTGATCTTGGCCCTCAGTTTCAAAGCTTGCATCTCAGTAAGATGATGTACCGAGACTGAATGCGGTCGAGTTGTTATATTGCCGTCACTACGGTTGCGCTATGTTAATCTTGCTGTTCGGAAGCCATGTGAGAACACGTACATGATGAACAAAAGGAGTAAAGTGTTGATTCCGCGCACAAGCTCGGATACTTGCGTTGTCAGTCCCATGATAGGTCCTATGACCGACTGCTCAAGAGTGAGTTTCATTTGCTTGATGTCTTCCCTATACGCATCGTCCTCACAGCCCTGCCGCAGATCATTTATGTAAGGCTCGAGGACGTCATACACCGTGAGGAGAGGCTCCAAGGCCGCTTGAAGCAGCATGTTGAGTTCTTGATCGTGTGAGAAGTCTCCATCACTCGAAGACCAGTCTCTTGCGCTTGCCAATGTTGCGCGCAAACTGAGGCAGCATTGTTTTTCAAAATCCCATTCGCTGGTTTCACTTGTGTCTTTTGATCGAATACGTATAGCATCAGCGACCAAGTAGAGAGCGTTTGAAACGGCGTTGAAGAGAGTCAGGGTCATCGTGTCGGTCAGAAAGACTGAGGCGAAAGTTCAAAACGAGATCACGATGAGAAGCAGTGAGGAAGGGGAATGGGGTCGTAGGCCCCAGACTGGTCATGCGCTGCCAGTCAAGCATGCTTATTGCAGTCCGCACTTTGCGAATGAATATAAGTTGAACATGAGCCAAGAATGCTGTTCCTCTTTGGCCGTATGATTTTCACAAGCCCTGAGGTGTGCGGTTGGGGTTATCTAGCGCCAGGCGGCCTTGTTGCTGAGTCAGCAAACTAGCCAGACACCTCGTTTCTTTTGCCGTTTATCACCCAAAGTAAGCTGAGTGTCACCATCAGAAGTGCCTTGTCACCTCGGAACTTGAAAACTCTCTCGCTGTCATGTTTCCCAATGTGTATTCTTACACGCCAACCTGAATGCGCCCCTGGCTTGACCGGTCAATCTATCCCTGTTGTAAGGCGGCAACCCAGAAGTAATCCAATACTTAGCTACATGGAATGTGGCTGCGAATCGATAAGAGATGCACTGTATTGGGCGCTGCAGTCATCACGAAGGCTTGCCAAGGTGTCATGTGATCCTATCACGCTACACCCCCCAGGCACCTTCCGTCGCATAACAAAGGCCATTGGTTGAGTGCGTCAGGAACTCACCCACGTCAATCGCATTGTGAAGGAGCATGGAGCCGTAAGGCATGAACCTTGACATTGATCTTCACACCCTATGCTCACCGAGCGGAAGAAGATGAGAGTAGGTCTTCTGACTAATCGATGAACGGTCCATGGTCGTTTGCAAAAGTCAAATACCTCAGTCCTGCTCTAGCCTCGCAACGTAGTCCCACCAGGAGCCCGTAGAAATCATGGCTGACACCATGTCACAATTGGACCTTCACGAGGCGGCGGTGGCGAAAAGGCGCCTTATGGAGAGGCAGCAGGCTGATGAAAAAGAGGAACAGAGAAGAGGTGAGGCCCTTCGCAGGGCCCATGTGAGACCTAGGGTCAGAGCCTACGTGAACCCCAGAAGCTATCCTGTACTTCCTCGACAATACAGGTGGAAAGAGCAAAAGGAGAAGTACTGCCCACCAGACTTCCTGAAAAGACCTCTGGACCACAAATTTGGATACGTTTTCTGTCATCGTGGACTTTATGACCGTGCTCGAGACATCGTCGATAATTCCGAAGCGGCGATCACCAATGGAGTCAAGCAGAAGATGTATCTGCATGAGATCGACTCTTTCGTTTTGGGCAGGGTGGATCACGCTATTGTTGCCCATGACAAAGTGTCAGGCCGTGTCACAGCAGAAAATAAAGCATGGAGTGCGATACCTTTTGCGACAACCCTGAAAACGTTTCTGGTCTCGAAAGCAGTAAACCTGAAGAGGAAGGAGTTTGCTAAGGAATACCGTAATACCGATGATAGAGTCCCTGGTCTATTGGGTGCAATCTGGAAAGAGTTGCTCGAGCCTACGGGTGTCACACTTCACATCGATTTCAGGGACCAGGACTTCGCGAAGATCTTCCCATTCTACTCCTATCACATTACGAAAGGAGGGTACCAGCCGGACAGTCTTAGCCATCGACTTTTCAAATCGACAATGTTCAAGGGATACAACATCTTTTATTCCTCGTTTTCGAAACTTGAGGAGGAGATCAAAACAAACTGTGAAAGTCTTTACGGACAGAACTACTTCAAGAGAGAACACCTGCATCGCTTTCCCCGTCTGATCATGGTGTTCTCAGCCGAGCCGTTGGACAACCTCGCAAAGAGCACCTGGGACAGCACGAAAGGCTCTGATCCCAATCCCAGCTTTCGACATCTATATAAGACCATCTACGAGCAAGTCGAGTCATTCGTGGCGATTGGGCCAGCCCGTTACAACTTCATACTCGAGATTGGTCACAGCGGACTAGGCCTGGGCTACGATCTGCAAAAGCGAAAAGCGAGCAACCCGCTGAACGGGGTTCAGATCAAGTGCGAGAAAGTCAAATACCAGAGTCGCCTCGACCGGGCTATGATCGATGTCAGCTTGAGAATAAGAGAAAAATACCCAAAGGTACTCTTCTCTTCGTGCACAAGGCTGCCTGATGTAGTGTCGCCGAATGGGGCAAACTACAAAGTAAGATTTGCAACTGCAAAACTGCAGAAGTGGGACCCTGGCGAAGAAGGCATTGCAAACGAATTAAGAGCGATCCATGGTGGGCTTTACCCGCAGTCAAATATGGTCATCGCGGACAACCCATTAGCAGAGATCGCGGCACGCACCTGGATTGACCAGGAAGCGGGCCTGGATCGAAGCGAACTTCTTAACATGCCCTACGACAAGTGGCTGGAGAAAGGCGGAAGAGACCTTGTCAAAGCCATGGGGCTCATCAATGGGATTTTCATGGCCAATTGTGTGGGGGATCTGACTGCTCAAAGTGATAGAACAAAACCACATGACGCGACTATTGTCAGTCGAGGAAATTTCGACATCTGGTCTGACGCTGAGGCATTCATCGAAAACAACCCAAAGTTTCTCGATGCTGGACAAGAGGAAGAGTATTACGACGATAACGAACGATCACTAGCCAATCCCGTCAGCGGCTTGAAAGATACTCGTCTCTTCTCGCCTGAGCAGAACATAACCGTCAACAAGTTCAGTGCACTTGTAGCCGTCACTGACCCAAGTGGCTACACGCGCTTTTACGAAGGCGGTCCAAGTGACAGACGCAGGATCATCAATATAGGCGAAGAGGTATTCGTCTTCGACAATGTTGACAATGCAATTCGTGCATCTAACAGCCTGCGTATCTATCAGATGGCTTCCAAAGGCAGATTGGATGTAGATGGCCTCAGACGCATGCTACAGCATGGCGCGGACATCAATGCTCTGACTGGGCTATATGGTACGCCACTCGCAGCAGCATGTGGTAGACCTCGGCCGGACTGGGTTACCGCACGACTTCTGATCGAGAAGGGAGACGCTGACGTATGCGTCAGGGGGCCGTTTGGCTTCCCACTGGAGATAGCGGCGGCGAAGGGTGACCAGAAAATTGTGAAAATGTTGCTCGAGCGCACGCGCCTCAGAAAGAGATCCCACAACCACAAGCCTATGAGCGAGTCCTTACATGCTGGGTTTCACGCAGCGTGTAGGCATGGCTTTGTTGTCATTGTTTGCATGATTCTTGATGAATACAAGGCGATCACGGGTACCGAGATGGTGGTCGACTACGTGGACCAACGATATGGCAGTGCCCTGCAGGTAGCATGTCTCAGAGGACATGTCGAGGTTGTCAAGTTGCTTCTGGATAAACATGCTGATATGTACAAGGAAACTGGGCTCTTTGGTACTCCGTTGAGTGCAGCTTGTGTCCAGGGTCACCAGAAGATTGTCCAAGAACTGATAGACAGAGGCTTCAAGTTTGCGACACAAACGCGCAGTACAAGCCCACTGTACTGGGCCTGTATGTATGGGCACGAGAATATCGCAAATATCCTTATGAGCCAGGAGGAAATTAACATAAATGCGCTTGGAGACGTCCAGGGCGCCACTTCGAACGAGCTCAAGCATAGGGGCCGAGAGCTTCTCAATCAGATGCTAACAACACACATACGTCCAGTAATCGACGGAAGACTTCGGGCGAGCGTTGGTAGACATGTTCTCCGAAAAGAGACCCGAAGTGCTTTGAGTGCAGCAACTGCTCGAGGTTACCAACGTATCGTTGATGCGTTGCTGAAACGTGGGGCCGATGTTGACCTCCGTGTGGGTGATGGTGGTAGCGCCCTGTATTGGGCATGTGCGAACGGTCACACTGCTATCGCGAGGCTTTTGCTAAAACATAAGGCCAGGGTTGACAATCACGATACGCCTGCGTCAAGCGCGCTGTACGGTGCCTACGTGGGCGGACACCTGGACATTTTCATACTGCTATTGGAAAACGATACCAGATTCGACCTTCCAACAGGGACTACACCCTCCTGCGAGATAGAAGATTGGCTAGATACCCCCAAGGGTCAACGGTACAAAGTCCAGCGGGTCTGGTCCGGCTCGAAAATCATACCTCATCCGGCGGGACTTCGATTCAGGCAACCTCAAGTTCCCCAAAGCCCGGATCCATTATTGCTAGATGATGGCCATGAAGCGTGGAAAATGGCTGGAAGCTCACACGGATCCAAAACTCGAGACTGCGGAGGACCACACACTCTCTGTCCAATATGTACACTAGACCGGTACATGGCAGATATCCGTCTAAAGTCGTCAAAACCTGTCTCAAGACGTCATTTGAGTTCCTCTGGAGACGGCGGAGATGACTCTGGCAATTCTCATAGGGCAAAAGTTCAAGTGCCACCACCAAAATATCGTTCTGAATCTGGGACAAAGGCCCAACCACCGCCATCGCAGTCTGGTGGTGGGTCTGGGGCAACTCGTGAAATCGAGTTGACGGACATTTCACGCGGTGCAAAATCGAGACATTATTATACTGAAGGCTTACGGGCCCACCACGAACATGTAGAGCGGGACTCAAGAAGACAGGAAAAGCATCCTCGTAGCTTTCCGCTAGTTTTTGGTCAGGGAATTGTGCCACCTGCAGATATCAGGCAGCAGACGAGTCAAGATGTCAGAACCACGCATGGGCATCTCGATGTAGAACCCCGTACCGCGCAAACAGCGAGTACTGGTCATTCACGGCAACAAGAACAGTACCAGAATCAACGCAATGGAGATTCTGAAAGCCGCTATCGAAATACAGAACAAAGGTGGAGAAATCACGTCGAGCGCCCTGGCAGGCATTCCCAACTCGAGCCTCCAGCGCACCCACAACAACATCAAGCGAGACAAGTACCGATGATCGACCAACAACAAGTTTATCTTTCTGTACAGACTCAGCCTCAAACTAGGCAGGGATTTGGTCTTGCGCAAGGAGGTTCTATCAATAATTTACATCAATACCGAGTCTCGCCACTTACACATAGCCACCAGCATGCGTCCATGAACACCTTATCCCAGCACCACCAGTACACAAGCTCCCCTCAGATGACGTATGATCACGATGGAAGTCTCCAAGGTCATGATCATCAGGCACCTGTTCGCAATCCAGGCGAGAATCATAATAGATCAAGAGCTGGTTACGTTGCGGCAGGTGCCGCTGGCGGAGCGATAGCCGGAGTGGCTGCCACCACTTTCGTTACGGAAGATGCGTCACAAGAAGACGACTCTCGGTGTTGTCGCTGGTTTTAGATGGTGCTGTGAACATGGACACGAGTATGTGCTTAGCAGTATCCTAATGACCGCTAGTCAGTGGATGCTCTTGCTGCAAAGTAGGTCATACAGAACAGATGGCTTTTACTCTCTGGCTATCAACTCTGCATATTTGTTTTTACCTCGTTGTTCGTCTGGGGGGTATGTATCTTCTTCTCTTCTTCTTCTTCTTCTTCTTCTTCTTCTTCTTCTT